>JASSUY010050197.1:0-12158 GCA_032466535.1 Forpus xanthops | reverse complement strand
AAAAATAATTTTTTATAAAAAAAAAAAAAAAAAAAAAACCAAAAACCAAAAACCAAAAATACAAACGCCACTCCTCCCCCCCCAAAAAAAAAAAACAAAACCCAAATAAACCAAAAAATAAAAAGAAACCAACCAAAAAATACCAACCACAACCAACCAAAAAAACCTCACCACTGAAAATGTTTATGTTATATTACTAAGGAACTATTTCATCTTCTTTTAATGGAGAATTTCAATTGTCTTAGAGTGAATTAAACCTTAGAAATAACGTACGAGAGAAGTTTATGACATAGCAGTCGTTTGCACACGGATATTCTCATGTGAGTATCGCTATACCTAGAATTCTGGTCCTGAGTCAGGTTAATTTGAGTGTTACTTGTTCCCTTACAAAGCCAAGTTCAGATAGTAAACTGACTTTCCACAGCTGATGAGATAAATGACATTGATTTCTAAATAGGACTATCCAAAGCAGGTGGAAAGTAGAGACATTTCACTCAAGTACTTGTTGATATTTCTAAAATATTGCAAGGAGACCTGAGATATATTTACTATATAAAACAAATTCTATATGGCCCTAGTTTGGATGCAGTATTTGCTTTCAGACAACGTCAAAATGTTTTTGATAACAAGAATTGTAAGGCAATGTATTGTAACTAACTAACCAATTATTCTGCTTCTCTGCAACTTTTAGTTTCATTACACTTCAGAGAGCACATTTGCACTTTAGTATCAGTTAATCATTTCATTGCTTGGATGCTCAGATGACTTCAAAAATACCAGTCATTGTTTACAGAAATAAAAATGATGATTTCTGATGGCTGCCAAGTGACTGATTAGCTACACAAGTATACCCCCTTTATTTCTTTTCTTTTTTTTTTTTTTTTTTGTTAAGGTTTTGTTTATTTCTCTTTAATGTAATTACTTCTTGAACAATAATTTGAAAAGATCAAATTCTTAATGTGGAGAAGAGAGTTCTCAGTATAACTTCAAAAGTGTAAATGTAGTATCCTTCCTCTGGGTTCGTAGCAGTGCAGAAATGTATCTAAAGGATGAATATGCTTATATTGTGATCAGATTGAATCCTGGAAAATCATAACTCTGAAGAAGAAGAAAATTATCTCAGAAATAAATATATCTGTAAAAAGAAAACAGAGATGTCATAGAAGTCTGATGAAAAGACCTGCTGCTGCATGAAAGGAACCATCTGCCTCTCCAGGGACACTGAGCAGCACTACACTGAGTAACAAGCCAGGGAATAGCAATCATTATGGGCGCAATATTAGTTCTTGCTGGGGAGGATGTTAGTGACAGCTCTGATCAACTCATATGACACAGACAGTATGAATACCTGGGTTTAATTTTCCCTCATAAAAATACAGTATTATTTTAAACATGCATGCATAGTTGGGCTTTCCTGGCAATTGCTTTAAATGATGTTTAAAGTTGTTTAATCATAGAATATACAGGGTTGGAAAGGACCTTAAGATCATCTAGTTCCAACCCCCAAGCCATGGGCAGGGTCACCTCACACTAAACCATGTCACACAAGGCTATGGCCAACCTGGTCCTGAACACCGCCGGGAGTGGAGCTTCACAAATTCCTTGAGCAACCCATTCCAGTGCCTCACCACCCTAACTGTAAAGAACTTCCTTATATCCAATCTAAACTTCTCCTCTTTAAGTTTGAACCCATTACCCCTTGTCCTCTTAGTGCAGACCCTCATGAAGAGTCCCTCCCCAGCATCCCTATAGGCCCCCTTCAAATGCTGGAAGGCTGCTATGAGGTCTCCCTGCAACCTTCTCTTTTCCAGGCTGAACAACCTCAACTTCCTCATCCTTTCTTCATACAGGTGCTCCAGTCCCTTCATCATCCTCATAGCCCTCCTCTGGATTTGTTCCAAAGGTTCTATGTCCTTTTGATGCTGAGGACGCCAGAACTGCACACAGTACTCAAAGTGAGATCTCACAAGAGCAGAGTAGAGTTGCAGGATCACCTCCTTGGACCTGCTGGTCACACTCCTTTTAGTGCAGCTCAGGATACGGTTTGCTTTCTGGGCTGCAAGCACACACTGCTGGCTCATGTCCATCTTCTCATCAACCAGCACCCCCAAGTCCTTCTCTGCAGGGCTGCTCTGAATCTCCTCTCTGCCCAACCTGTAGCTTTGCCTGAAATTGCTCCGACCCAGTTGAAGGACTTTGCACTTTTCATGGTTAAACTTCATGAGGTTGGCATCAGCCCACCTCACAAGCATGTCAAGGTCCCTCTGGATGGCATTCCTTCCCTCCTGCATGTCAACTGAACCACACATCTTAGAATGGAGAAAAAAGATTTGCCTAATTAACTGTGTTTCTCAGCAAGATGTTCTGAAAAAAATAGAACAGTTTTATGGGAAATGTAAAAACCTCTTATTTATCTACTTTGCTGAGCTTTTAACTTCTTTTCTTTAACTGGGGATGCATCTCATTCTCACCCACATCACCAGCAGCAAAGTGCCATCAGTGGCAAACACTGAAAATTAAAGAAGTATACTTAGAAACTATGGAAAAATCTTGCTATTTTGCTTTTTGCAAATAAATGGTGAGAAAGAAGAATGCAGAGAGAAATAACACTGAGTGTTTAGAACGATACAGCAGTGTTATTAGAGCTATTGTTATTCGAAATTTTGAAATATTAATCAGAAAAATGTGTTTTTAAACAAAATATATAATTTTTTCCAGCTCTGCTATGCAATATTGTGCATACTCAATACATGAATGAGGCAGGGCCTCTTCACCAAGAACTAGCTTTTGAGTTTTAGCAGTTTCTCTGGACTATGTGAGTTATTCAGGTAACCTCACATTTCTATCTTGGCAAAAGAAACTGCTTGAAGGACTTATTGCTATGGAGATCAGCGCGCTGGAGTTGCAGATCCAGAGAAGTTCATTCAGATGGTATGGGACAGTGACTTATGTAAAATTGCCATTTGCTCTTCTTTGAATTCAGTTGGCCTTTTGAATGCTAGAGCAAGTAAATTTCACTCCAATATCAAAGACTATGATTTTAATCTACAGCATAACAAATAGTTTTGATTCAAACTGGGTCTTCTGGGCATTATTGTAATGCAAATAAATATTTCTCCACACACTTAAAAAAAAATCTTAAAAAAAGATATTGAGGTTTTATATTCAGGTACACAAAAGTTAGGAACAGCTATATTTATGGTTTCTCAAGTACTTTTAATTCTACCACATTGTATTCCCTGCTGATATAATGAATGAGTTATTCAGGAGAAAAAAAAAAAACCTAACCCACAGCTATGTAAACATGCTGAATTTTGTTATACGTCACAAATCTGATATTACTTAATATTTTGGAACTTGTTTTTTCAGGAATAAACCATGGTCTTTCAGGGCATTTTAATATCTTTTTGATGTAAGAAAGAGGTAGAATTTACATTTAAAAGTAATATTCCTTCCCTGTCATGATTCAGCAAGACATTACAGACTTCCACATCATCTAGAAAGTTTACTACATTTTGACATCTCGACTGAAAAAGATCCATTATAAGGAAAAAAGAGGAAATATGTTTAGATCCAGAGTCTGTATGAGCCAGTTTTGCTTCTGCTGCATAATGAGAACTGTTGTGGACTGGACTGAACTGGTGGCAATACTTTGGTATGAGGCAGGGGTACCAAACTGTGGCTGGTCATCCACATGCCTCGGGGGGACAAGGTCAGGCAGAAGACAAAGTTTGGATGTCCATACGAGCCCTGATGTCTTCCTGCCCAGGGCCTGTCACAGCCACACAGCTGCCTGCCCATGGGAAGAAGCCATCAGGACCAGCAGAAGTTCCTGCCTGTGAAACACAGTGGGGTGTGTTGTCTAAAAGTATTATACTCTCTCACTTTCCTTCATGGCCTGTTACTGTGATTCCAGTCATAGCTCTGGAGAGCCAGGGAATGACTTTGTCCCCATGGGCAGGATAGGGATCTTCATGAGGGAGTGAATTCTGTTTGGCATAGAGAGATCTTCTGAGCTCCAGGCCCAGCTCTTCCCAGTCTCTTCCAGTGCCTAGGCTTAGTCCTAGGGTATTTTGTATTCTGCTAAATCTCTCTAGAGGAATCCTGAGAGAGAAGAGCTGGAGTGGCACATCCAAACAAAAACTGAGTTAAATCTTGGTTACTTTCAGGGCTAGTCCAGAGCAGTCACTCTAATCCTACAGTGTGGGAGGTGGTTGTGTAAAATTTAGTCTTCTGACAATGTTGATTTTATCTTTTGGCAAGCTACAGCAGGGTACCACCCTTGGCAGGGTACACTGTCTCTATAAATCAAAGGTCCTGAAAAGCATGAGTGCTATAGCTGAGCCTATCATCCATGTGACCCTCATTTAAAAGGAAAGCAGTTTCTGGCGTAAGCTATAGTTGTGCATGTGGTCCTCCCTTATTAAAGTCTTTCAGTGGGAAGACTTTGCAACTCATGGTAAATCACCCTAGACCTTTTGATGAACTAAGAAGTCTCGAGATTTACCATGGTGTAGCTGGTGAAGACACATGTTATCCCATGCACTCAGCTTCACAGGTGAGGAGGACCCTGCCATGGCCAACCTTTTGATTTACATATTTCAAGGGCGCACAGTGAGGAGCACTGACTCCTTGTGCAGATTTCTCAGGGGTTCCAACTCTCCTGGACTACACATAGGAAGGAGGTCCTTGGCATTTCATGGGATTGAAACAGTCCTGATAGATGAAGAATTCATCTTCAAGGGGCTTCAGTGAGCAATCTTAAATAGGAATGCAGACACAGTCTTCTGGTGTATCTCTGCTGAGGTGGAGTATATTAAGCAAATTTCACTCTTTAAGTACTGAATGAGCCTGATATACAGCCTGCAGAAAAAAAACTGTCTTAGATGACTTCCTTCAAATATATTCTAATATGTCACAATCAAAATTCTGCATTAGGAAGAGTTCTTCTAAACAAAATGCTACACCAAGTAGCTTTAAATATTCCCAAATTAAGAAGAGGCTACCCGAAGAAAAAGATTTGTAAAAGATCAGTAAGTAGTTTTCATTATGTTTATATGTTTGTCTGGAATTTTTCCCCCATTCATAAAACTGTGGATTATTAAAAACTGAAAAGGTCATTTGACCATACAATCTAAAGTAACAGTTAGCCAAAGAAATATTTCCTTCTGAGAGCCAAAGTTGTGCTAGTAATAAAAGGAGCATAACCTAACCAGAATCTGTGTGGGTTTTTATGTCAGCACATGTTTGTGGTGTTGACTGTTTTTAATAGGACTTCAGAGATTACAGCATTAAAATAAACACAACAGACAGAAATGTTAATGAGTGCTACAGGAAAATGAAGAAAAATTATTTGAGAATGCACCACACAAAAAAGACATACTAAAATATAATTTGCTTTTTATTATTTGCTTTTTTGTGTAAAATACATCAAGTATAATAACATTTCACAGATAAACTGTTTACAATTACTCATTCAAATAAGTGAGATAGCCTTCTCTCAGAAGTAAGTAACTTTTGTGCAAAACCTTTCATCAGTGCTGAATTTGTTGATAACATCCTTTTGTCCAATGTATATTCAATTTAATATCTACAGTGATGAAAGTCATATGTCTGGGTATATTCTCAGTTTTGTCAGTGCTGATGCTCAGATCTCATTATAAAAGAATAAACTTTCAAGGATTAAATTCTTCTGTATGCTTTCAAGACTGTATCCACTAATATTTTGCCATTGAGGGGTAACAGTAGTTGCCTTTGGCTTAGTTGATTACTTGGAGGAGGGTTGAATTTTTGGAAAGGAGGTATTTCAGCAAGATTTCAATAGCGGAATTCATCAAGTTTGATGAAAATTAGAAACCAAAAATAGGAATGTCTCAAAATTAGTGAATCTGACACGCAAGGGGAAGGATCATGGAAAGAGTGATGGCCACAATGGAGAGGGATAAGAAAAATACAGAAGGAGTTTAAGGTAGATTAAAGCAGTGGAAATAATGAAAGTGGAAAAAGTGTTCTGCAATTAAGCAAACAAAACAAGTGTATGGAGTTAGAATGGGGAAAAGAAAAACAGACAAAGAAGGAAAAAGAAAAAGTAAGTTGAAATAGAGTGAAGAGAATACAGTGATGTCTCACATCTGTAAGAAAGGTAATGCTGTCTAGAGAAAAATGTGAAGGCACTCTCAGGAAGGCAGCTCAGGAAAATGAACATTTAGACAAGGCTTAGTCTTTTTCTTGGGGAAAATGATAGCTTTTTTTATGGATTTCTCTTTGCCATCCGGCGGCTACTACGCATTCACTTTAAAGGAGTCTTCATCTGGGAAGACTAACCTCAGTGATTTGCTAATGGGAAGAGCTCATTTAACTCAAGATATTAAATTATCAGTTGGAAACTGGAATGAGAATAGGGGAGAAACTGCTCATGAAACCATAGGGATAGGACTAGATAAAACCACTGAGGAAATTCAGCACTACTGTCATAGCTACGTTTTCTGTCATGGGCCGTATAGGTGCTGTCTCTAAGAGATCTCACAGCTGCATTTAAAAGCAACCATTTATTTGATTTTAAAAGCCTTTTTTTTTTGCTTTCCAAAAGAATGTAGGGCAGCTCTAGTGCCTTTCAATCCACTTAGAAGACCTTTTTATTTCCCATCCCAGACAATCAGAGCAACAAGTATGAAATAACAAATGACAAGAGCATTTTAACAGAAAAAAGTCAAGCCATGTAGAGCCATTGGTCTCGACAGTTTTAGTGCCATAGATACAAGCAATAATCAAGTTTTAGGAACACAGTAGCTGCATTCAGGCTTATTTTCAGAAATTACTTTAAATTATAATTACCTTAATGAGTGCACTAAAGCAAAGGCAAAACATTATATAAGAAATGTCAGATGGGAACCATAATGAAATTTGCAGATGAAATCATGTAAGAGAGAAAACAATAATCCCAAAGGTGAGTGTACTGAAATAATGATTTGTATTAATGGAAAAGAAGAATGAACTCTCACAATCTAAGTTATAAAAATGGGTTTATGACTTTTTATCTGAATGTATCACTAATATGTGCTTTAATTGTTTGGGATTTTGTTTTGTTTCAGAAAATAGGTTCTATTGAGTTCTTACAATGTGCATTTCTTTGTAGTATCTTACCATGTATCTATTGGGTATTTTATTCTGAACTTAGCTTAAATGAATGTAAAAGAAAAAAAGTATAAAGTCAGTGAATATTAAGCAAATGCTTAAAGGTGTTTTGAAAACAAGATTTTTATTTCACTTACAATTATACCTTTATACTTCTATTTACAGTTTAATTAAGAGAAAAATAATCTAATTATGAGCTGATTGTGAACTAATTAAAGGTCAAGAACAATTAAAGATATTCCATAAATAGATCAAAATTATTTAAGAAAAAATATAATTGAGTGTTGAACTACTTACATAACAATGCATCATGCTATATCTTTCTATTATGAATTAATATCAGAAACATGTTTTAAACAGGCACAGCTTTAAGCTTCTTTAACACATACACTCCATTCTCTCATAAATCCTATCTTAATATGCATCTTAGCATTATTTTATTATACAAAAAATGTAAAAGACACAGAAATCAAGAAAAAATTGGCAGCTCTGGAGCCTTTAATCTGGCAGTCCCTTTACCTTAAGCAGTGCTTTAAAATCTGAAAAAAAAGTGTGATTTAGAAGGGGTCACTTTCAGTTTTCTTTTTTTTTTTGGAGGTGGCTGGTAACAGCCGTATACCCCAGGCACAACAGAAGGCAAGCCAGCGAGCTTGCTCAGGGCAAGGGGCAGGAGCAGGACATGGATTGTGGGTAAAGTCCAGCAGAGCTTCTCATGACTGAGGAGCAAACCCCACCTCTGCACAGGGTCTTCCCAGCAAGTTGTTGTCCTTCATTTGCCTCCCACTAATGCCAGGTGTGAGGATCTGAGAATCCTGGGACTGTGGACTGAGGGCCTGATGAGAAGACAGCTATTTGGGGAGGGATCAAGGAGGGGAGAGCTGAGAGGTTGAGAGCATCCACAGGAAGTGAATCTGCAGTGCAAATTGCCAGCTTCCACTTAGTAGGGACCACAAGGAGGACCTCAGAAGTGAGGAGGGCATCCATGCAGCACATTAATCCAGCATGTGCCATGGCAGGCCTCCCTCCTGGACAGGGAGACCTGAATCATAGCTTCCTTGGAAGCGCACCCGAGAAAAGCAGTGGCACAAACACCACCTGCTCTGCCCAGCAATTGCCTTTGTCTATGTCATCTGTTGTGTTGCCCATATTCTAATTTATTTTAAATATCATAATTCAGTGACTTAAACTGGATCAGAGCAACAGAAAATGCTGTCAGGTGAGATGACAGATTTCTGTACAAAGCCCCACTCTGACACCAGCAGCACAGCTGCCCTGCCAGTCACCCTGATCTCCTCTCCCTGCTGTGGATGAGCCTCTGAAACTCTTCTACCCTGAAGGCACAGGAACCAAATGTAGTCACTGCAGTTCCTTCTGTTTCACATGTATATCACCCTTATACAATTGTATATAATTGTATATACAATTATATATTGTATATAATGCTCCAAGTCTTGTTACAGGCAAAAAGGGAATGCACCACACAGCTCACTGGTTTGTTACTCACTGCCAACTACATGCTGATACACATACCCATGCACTACACACACACTCAGGTCTCTCCGGATGCTGTTCACAGACACATGGATGCCTCTGGCCCATGGTCTGTCTCCAGTGTGCTGCACTCAGAACCCAAATATGCACATGTGTGAAGATTAGAGAGCTCAGACCAAGGACAGGAGTTAGAAGTGGCATTTAGTAAGACAGGACAGACCATGCTAACTAGGTAAAGGGCATGGCCAGCCAAATGTACTGACCAGCAAACAGTTTACAGGCAGCTGACCCCTTTTATCCCCTTTCCCCTCTATTTGACCATGCATTTCTTCCCCAATCCACTTAAATCCATCCCTTTCTCCACATTTGGTTTCTCTCTTAAGCATCACACAGTAAGTCTCACACAATCCCAGCATGCTGTTCCCAGCACATCATAATAAGCCCCATCCCCCAGTCTGTGCAGTGCCCCAGAAAGCTGCCCCCCAGGGACGCATGGTGCCAGGTCTCACTCAGCTTTTGGGGCTGAAGCTGTCTGGGACAACCCTGGGAGTCTGGGGCAGGGCTTGGGTCTCTGATGGGAGCACTGGTGCTCCCCCACTGCCCTCTGCCTCCATGCTTCCCTGTGTGGGGAGGGGTGAGCCTTCACACATACCCTAACACCAGCACCACCAGTGAGAAATGTTCTGACTGCTACTGAAACAAAACAGGTAGGTGCCTTGTGGTCCATTATTCTGTTCTTACACAGCAGAAAGAAAAGGAGGATGGAGTAGAAGGACCTGTCTGGTCCAGACGCATCCTCACAGATTGGAATCCCTTGGCAGTACTGGGTCTCATATGGAACCTCCATAGCTACTGGTCTAGCTATGGAGGAAGGACTCTGAATTAACCAGTGATGCTGAGCATAGAATCATAGAATAGTTAGGGCTGGAAAGGACCTGAAGATCATCTATTTCCAACCCCACTGCCAGGGGCAGGGACGCCTAACTCTAAACCATGCCACCCAAGGCTATGTCCAACCCGGCCTTGAACACCACCAGTGATGGAGCATTCACAACTTCCCTGGGCAACCCAGTCCGGTGCCTCACCACCCTTGCAGTAAAGAATTTCTTCCTCAGATCCAATCTAAACTTCTCCTGTTTAAGTTTGAACCCGTTACCTCTTGTCCTCTCACTACAGTCGCTCATGAAGAGACCCTCTCCAGCATCCCTATAGGCCCCCTTCAGGTATTGGAAGGCTGCTATGAGGTCTCCACGCAGCCTTCTCTTCTCCAGTCTGAACAGATCCAACTCCCTCATCCTATTTTCATAAGGGAGGTGCTCCAGTCCCCTGGTGATCCTCGTGGCCCTCCTCTGGACTTATTCCAACAGTTCCATGTCCTTTTTATGTTAAGGACACCAGAACCGAGGGCAGTACTCCAAATGAGGTCTCATAAGAGCAGAGTAGGGGGGCATCTGCAAGGCTGTTCATGAAAGACTCTTATCCCTACTCTCCTGAGCTCAGTTCCCATCTAACTGGCTCCCCAGCCCATAAGTCCTCACATGGCAGGATATACCCACAAGCACCGTCTCATCAAGATGGAAAAATGGAGCTAAGTCCACCTGAATGTACAGGCAGACAGGAACCAGTGCCCCAACAACGCTTTTCCAGAAGATATCAGAAGGGAGTCCTTAAGGACCGTGTCTCAGTGGTAAAAGAGCACAGTGAGCCACAGAACCCCTGAAAAAGGACAAATAGACACAGCAGCAAGGGCAGGACAACTCTGAGGAACAGAACTAGTACTATTTAGTGAAAATTTGACTACAGACTACCTTCTGAGCCTCAAGGCTTGTTTCTCTACAACCTTCCTGTTGCAAAAGGGCACCCAATGGAAGCAGTGCTGCCAGCTGTACTAAAAAGATGCTTCAAATACATGTTGGACAGGGAACAAATGGAGAGAATAGCAGCCAGATGATTCAATGCTGGCTGCACATCTTTTCTGAGCTGCCAATAGCACAGGGTCTGAGTCAACGGGCTGCAATAGCTTGTCTTGTAAATAATCTCCCATCTTTTTTTTTTCTGCTGCAGAACTTTTCAAAGCAAAAGAAGACATTTCATAAGACAGTGTTTAGCCCTCTCTTCCTTGTAATAAACAGGACCATTCTTCCTGCCTCCTGCATCAATACTGACAGCATGTCTTTGTTACAGTGCTGGATCGAGTGTCAATGTCCTCTAGAGTTATTCTGGACATTTCAGCTATCATGTGATGCCTTTAGAGGCTTTTTAATCAGATGATCCACATCTCAGTATTCTCTCCTGACAAGAGAAGGATTGGGATGTTTTGAGTCTGATCTGGATCAGATGCTACCAGCAAGGTTCCTTAGTGCTTTAGAGACTGCAGGATACACCCTTCTCTTCTGGATAACTCACAACAGATTTCTTCTTCATCAATTTGCATCTGCAAGTCTGTATCTGGGTAATGGAGCTGAAGTGGCTCTAGGGAGCCCTTGGGCACAGACAGCCAAACTCTAAGTGAGGAAGGTGCACTCTTACAGCAAAATTGTCCCTCAAATCATATTGTAGTGATGATGCAGGGTTAAGGTCAAGTCAGTCCATGGGCTGAGGTCCAGCTCAAGGGGCTGCCTGGCCTAGCAGTGACAAGCAAGGAGGAGCAGGGCTGTAACTTAGCTGAAAATCAGCACTCCTCCAGTTTAGCTGAGGGAGAATGGAGCTCCGAAGTTGGGCTTAGATAATGCTTCTGGGCCATGGGTGCAGTTGGAGGCGTCAAGTGAAGCTAATCAAGGCCACTAAGACTCATTGATGCATGGAGGCTCCTGGCACCCTTGGCCTTCCACTGCCACATGGGAAAGTTGGTGCCCTCTCAGAAAGCCTGTGTTGTAGCTGCAGCTTCATCTGCATCTCAGGTACAGCGTGGGTCCTCAGATGTTGCTGGCCACTTACACGTAGTGAGCTGAATTAAGCCTGTCAATGGATGAGATTCAGCTGAAGATGAAGTTCTGAGACCCCATGTATCAACTACATACACAGAGTTCAAAACTGTTGCTCTGCTGATGGACCTCTAGGACTGTATTAGTTTGCCTAATAAGTGGATCTAGTGCCATTTGAGATGCTTTTGGGTATCCAAGTTATCTGAAGAATATCTCTAGAGGACTGACAGATAGGACAGGAGACTTACATAAGACTCAAGATCTTTTGGAACAAATGTTCCAGGAGGCCAGGCAGGATACTTTGGGGCATCCTAATGATGGGACACGCATGTTTAGATAATCTGATCACAACTTATTATTATCAATCTAATATCAAGAGCTGCTTGCACAGACAGGTGTTGGGTGTTTGCATTAAGGTGGTCTGAATAGTGTTTTTGAGTTCACTGACTAGGCCTCCCTTGCTTATATGATTTTAAGTGAATTTTAAGCTAAATCTTAACAAATCCATGACCATTCTTTCTCTTGAGCTACCCCTGTCATGGGTTTAGCAGCAGCAGTCATTTTTCTTTAAGCAGTAGCTGGTGTAGCACTGTGTTTTGGATTTTCAGC
>JASSUY010050196.1:0-10827 GCA_032466535.1 Forpus xanthops | reverse complement strand
GCTTGCAGCAGGTGATCCTTGAATATCAACCAACAGTCCTGGGACCCCCTGCCCTCTATGGCTATATCCCATGGAATTTTACTGAGCAGGTTCCTGAAGAGGCCGAAATCTGCTCTCTTGAAGTCCAGGGCAGTGAGTTTGCTGCGCGCCCTTCTCACTGTCCTGAGGATCTCAAATTCGACCATCTCATGATCGCTGCAATCAAGGCTACCCTGAACTGTCACATTTCCAACCAGCCCTTCCCCGTTGGTGAGGACAGGGTCAAGCATGACACCTCTCCTCGTTGGCTCCTCTATTACTTGCAGAAGGAAGTTGTCTTCCACACCACCGAGGAACTTCCTGGATTGCTTATGCCGGGCCGTGCCATCCTTCCAACAGATATCAGAGTGGTTGAAGTCCCCCATGAGAATGAGGGCCTGCGAGCGTGAGGCTATTCCTGTCTGCCTCTAGAGCACTTCAACCACTGAGTCTTCTTGGCCAAGTGGTCTGTAAGAGATTCCCACAGTAATGTCTCCCATCACTGTTCTTGCTTTAACCCTGACCCACAGACCCTCTGTTGACTGCTCACCTGTCCCCAGACAGAGTTAGATACCTTCCAGCCTAACCCTAACACAAACAGCAACTCCCCCTCCCTGCGTATCGGGCCTGTCTTTCCTAAAGAGTCCTTTAACGGAATATCTTCCTTACATTCCAAAGGTCTCTTTTTTATCTTGGATATGGCTCAGAAGGCATGCCTGAAGCTGAGACAGAAAAGTGAGCATCCATCAGACCACTGCTGGATTCAGGAGGCTAATAAAGACCCAGTGACTCAACACTCTCCTCTTGGAAGGAAGTGGAGAAGCATGGCACTCAAGGCCAAAAGAAACTTCATATACCAGCACTCCCAGTGAATGTCCAGAGAAATTCCACTAATGACATTAATGCAACTCACAAAAGAGTCCTAACTCATCCAGGCTTTCAGTTTAAGATACTCAGTGCTTAGTAAGGAAGCTGTTTCTATAATCTGCCTCCAAGAGAAAAAGAGCAGGGAAGAGACACACTGATCCATACATAGGTTTATGTTAACACCTATTCCCGTTAAGCTACTTAAACAAGTAATATCATACATGTCTAGCCTATGGTTTGATATGAAGTTATATGTAATGACTATCAGCTTCCAAGAAAAACTGCCAGTAGACCTCCCACGTAAGTAGTATGCTGACCTGAAGTTAGCACGTCAAGTCTTAGCAGCAGAACAGGAGAGATTAACCTACTTTAACAAATTAAATCATAAATGTAGCAAACAGCCACTTGCTTGATAAACATTCCCCCTCAAACAAATAAATACCTATTTAAGGTATTTTTGAATTCTACTCCCAAGAAGTCTGACAAAAGATAAAAGATATTTCCAAATCTGCGGTATCTTTTTATCTAAAACAATTTCTAAGGATTAACATATTCTGCAGCTACAATTTTCTTTGAGAATCTTATATAACTTAAAGGCATACTTTTCTTGGCAAAATTAATACTATTTTACTACTTTTATTACAATCAATTTTCATAGTGCTCTAAATTTATCACACACTTAACTCTTAAAACCCTGAACTGCAATATTTGATCTATTTGTTACAATAGTTTTATTCCTGTACTGCACAACTTTATATACTTAAATCTAGCAAACATGACAAAAGAAACAGCTTAATCTGACGCATAAAAAATTAAAACTATATTACCATCTGCAAATAAGTAAATTGCCTACTGTTTAGCAGCAGAAATACTTAACAGGCATCTACCTGCCATCTTCGTTGCTTCGATGAAATACGAGGAAAGGATCAGATTTGCCAAAAAAGTCCTTCTTGTCTAGTTTGTTCGCACAAAACTGCATTAAAACTGAATCCTGAAATGGGTAATACAGAAAAATTACATACAGCATGCAGTTTATTACACTAAAACAGAAAAGTAAAAATCACTAATAACCATGCAGATAGAAAACAAAATAATGAGGGTTATGAGGGTTCTAGATGCCCTCTACATATTTGCATTTCTGACACATCTTTTTAATGCAGTTTCAGCTGCTGGAACCACGAATTCTTCTGTAGCGGCTGCAGAAGACAGGTAAATTTCTGTGCTAAACGCCTCAGGACTTCTCCATTATTTTCTGACATGCAAAATTGCAGTTTCAAGGAAACAGATGCACAGGCAAGGAAGGCATAATAGAATTAATGTTAAAAACTCCAGTGAGACATGAGTAAGCCTCATCTCTTCAATGACTGGAACCTGCAGTTGTCTGTTCCTGCTGTCTGTAAAGCAAATGGCTTAGTAGCTTGCTATTAAGAGTCCAGAAATTTCCAGAAAATGAGCCTGGAACATACAAAATACACCCCTTCTGATGACAAACAAGGAGAAAAGTCTCTTTGCTGTGGGCAGGCTGAGTGATAGTTGCACACAGTTCATCTCTTTGGGTAGAGCCAAGAACGCGAGGATTATAAACACAAAGATAAATCCACAGTCTCACCTGCTAACTGGAGCAGGGTCTGCTGGAAGACTTAGCTACAGGTGTAACAGCAGCAAGAGGAAGACCAGGGGAAAATGTGGGATGAGCACTGAGTGCAGCAGGGGACTACATGACAAAGCACATGGAAAAGTATGTGTTTCTCACAGCCTTCTATGCCTTGGCTAGAAAAACAAATTAACATGAACCTCACAGAGGGAAATGCCAAGCACTGCACTTGGAAAGGAATAACCTCAGTGCAGGCTGTGGGGCAAACAGCTGGAAAGCAGCTTTTCAGGAAAGGACTAGCAGATCTTGGTGGGCACTAAGATGATCAATGTGTCTTTGGCAACAAAGGCGGCAAATGGCCTCCTGGACTGCATTGGGAAGAGTGCTGACAAAAACCTGAAGGAAGTGACACAGCACTGGTGAGGCCACTCTAAGGGACTGGACCATCTTTCATATGGTGAGAGGCTGAGACCTGGAATTATTTAGCCTGAAAAAGAGAAGGGATCTTATCAATCTGTATAAACAGCTGATGGAAAGGCGTAAACAGTTAGTGCTTAAACAAACTGCTAAACAAACTGCTTCATGATATGAAGTGGAAGAACAAGTGGTAATAAGTGCAAATTGAAGCACAGCAAATCCCATTTAAATACAAGAAAATTTTTTTTTGCTGTGGCTGTGGCAAAACACAGAAACAGAATGACTATGGAGTCTGCTTGGATGCATTCAAAACCCGACTGCAGAGCCCAGAGTAATCTGCTCTATGAAGAGCAGGAAGGTTGGACTAAGCAATCTCACAAGATCTCTTCCAATTTCAGCAATTCAGTGATTCTAAAAATATCTGCTATTCTGAATACGAACTATAAATTTTTGGTTAAAAAAAAAAAAATCAGACGATCAAATGATAATTATTCCAAATACTGAATAAACCTAGGTAGGAAAATATCTCAGTGAAAGTATACAAGAGATGGTGAGAGATTGTGTGAGAGGGTGTGCACATGAAAGAGCATGACAGGCAATGAAAAAGAGAGTACAAGAGAGAGACTGAATTATAAATTCTTCACAAGTTCCCTTCAGTGACTTTCAACTAACCATCATGTACATAAAATCTGAGTGGGGTGAACCTGGAAGAACATGTGGGCCTTGGAAGGCACCCAGTATGTGTCTTCATTAAAAAGGGAAAGAAATAAAAAACCAAACCTGTTCTGATTATGGATTTTATGACATATTTGTAGTTTTTAAATAAGTTTGTTATAACTGGGATAAAAATGCTCACCTTGGATAATAAACCCAGAATGAGAGGAGAAAAATTCCTCACCAGGTCTTTCCCCTTCATCAGCCAAATTCCCCACTGCCTTTTAATTATAAGGTTAAAAATCCCAAATTTTACTTTGATGGTCATGTAATGTTCCCTTTTGTAATGGAAATATAATTCCATGGCTGAAACGAATTGATCTTTGTTAAAAATAATAAAAATAAGAGATTAAAATATGATTGATTACTTGGGGAAACAAAGATTCATCTAAGAATCAAAACTTTGACGCTGATTCTTTTTTTCTGCTGCTTCTCTCTAAAACTAAGAGCAACTCACATGAAAAACGTACTCTAAATTCCATACATCACAAAACATAAATTTCTATATCATACTTTTGAGAATCTTGTGCTGTGTAAATCACAAAATCATTATCACTTAATTTTTCAAAAAAGCAATGAACACACACTTACTCGGCAACAGCCCAGTTCCTCTGCTGTTACTATGACTGTCCCACATTTCTTCCCAGGAATTCCTCTGCAAGAAAATACAACTACATCACCTCAGTTCCTTGATATCATTTATGAAAGTTACAGCTGACACAGATAAACACAAGGGAAGCTTTCAAGTCAAAAAACTGCTGACATGCTGTACAATTTCCCTTTTTGACACTATCATGTGTAAAACAGTTGATTTATCCTAAGTGAATTGGTACATGAGTTGTGTATTTATTCTGACTAGCAAGAAACAAATCAGTTTAATTTTTAAAGGAAATAGCATACAAAACTTAATGGGATGAAATGACAATTCCAGAATCCTATTTTTTTGCCCTCCCACTGATATTTTATTTAAAGAAGACTCTACAACTTACTGATTTGTGAAAAGCACTCTTTTGCAAATCTTTTTAAACAAAATACCTAAAAAATATTTAAAACTGTACATCAGCCTGAAATGTTTATGAAGACACATAATAACCTCACCATATCAGATACAGTAGTTGCAACATAAATTATAGTTCAACTAGACAGCCATTAAAATCATGCTGCTGCAACACCAGAAAGCACAAAACAGATCCTTACCATAAAAAGCTATACAGGAACAGAAAAGCCACACATAATCTGACAGCACTCAGTGCCAGGAGCCTTTTTTTAAGGAGAGAGGGGAGTGGCAATGGGAAATGCACATACTGAGATGCAACTTTTTGTATAACACTGCATTATATATGAGAAGTTTGCAATACCCGAACGTCTATTTGTGTGTCCATTAACACACACCTTGGGGATTACTTGTAGGTCTTCTTTAGCGATGCTATTTCTTATGCTCATTTTTAGTTCAGAGTTTTTATTTTGATCTTGAACATAATGAATGATTTGAATAAAAACACTTGCCAAGAAGACATTAAGGTAAAATGATATTTTTAAATTATATTTCTTTTTTTCTAAAAGAACTAGAGGGCACTCCTGTTCTTCTGTTAAGACATTAATATAAACGTTTACTTTTGTTCTTATTTTGCTTGTTAGTTTCCTTAGTCCTTTTGAAATTTTGTACAATGCTCTACAACTCTCATTAAGTGAGACTTAGCTAGACTTATCAAGACTGTGGTATAATAAAGAACTGGTGGGAAAATAGTCCTTAGAAGCAAATGAAAGGTTATAAATTATGAACACAGGAGAAAATCCTGATGCAGATTTCTGCAAGCTCACTGAAACTTCTGTTTAGAAGTTGATTTTCAAGTCTATGTGGAACACACAAAGGAATGCTGCTCCTTTACCAATCATTTGCCAGTAATCACAGGTGCACATGACCGCTCTCCTGGACCTCCTCAGTGCTACATGGTTGGTCTGAATTTCACAAGTAAAACAGTGGATAGGGAAACTATTCAAGGTTTTGTTGTGAAATTTTAAATGACTTCATATACATACAAAACTTATGGCACCCACTTAATGCGGTATGACATGGAGTACAATAGTTTAAGACCAAATCAGAAAATTTGCTTCAAAAAAAACAGGAAAAATTATCTGGACATTCCAAATGTTACATGGTACAATTCACAGTTTTATCAGCTTCTTCCATTCATAAGGTTTTATATCTGCATCTTCTACAGCTCAGGAGTGAAAATTACTCATTTTAGCCTCCTTAACGATGGGATATTGAAATTGAAACCTCAGATTTTCAAAAGATAAAAAAGCTGCATTTTTTTCTTTTGAACAGTACTTGAAGCTTCAAAAACTTCTGAAATGTCATAGTGACAGCAGGATGGAAACCACTTAATTGGTAATATTGCCCAACCCCAAGAGATACGTATGTCTGCAATTACCACTCTGAAGGACTATGGAAACTGGAGAGGCAATCCCTTGAAGATATAAGGTAGGTACGGGTAGGTAAAAAAAAGATAAAGGAATTCTTGGTTGTTGAGTAGATGTGAAAAGTACACACAGTATAGTAATATCTAAAAGCACCCAGGGTAAGCTTTGGCTTCATGTATCTCTAAGGTTCTTAAGGACACATGCCTTACAAAGGAAGGATAATACTGCCATGATGGCTGGCACAGACATGAAATGCTTAATTGAAGGTAGCACAGAATTTCTCTATAGAACAAAAAGTTCTCGTGATTCAGGAACTAAAACCTCTATCAAATGACCTCTACAATTTTGTGACACTATTAAGTATGACCTTTGAATGCTTGTCTTGAGACTGCAAGCATAAAAAAAATGCTGGACCATTTGCAGACACTAAAGAGTTTGCTCTCTTATGAATTCCCTTATAAACCATTCATTAAGGAAAAAATCCTCAAGTACAAAGCCAGCACCCTGAGAAAAACTTCAGTGGTCACAGATCAGCCAAATAGCAAGACCTTTAAATAGCAACAATGACTTCTGAGAAAGTAACAAAATCATTTTAAATTGGTCTTATCACTGTATGAAAAAAGACTGCTTAGAGATTCAGCATTACAGATCAGTCCTTCCAATTGCCAAGGAAATACTGACTAATATTAGCTTAGAGATGAGCATGTAAGTGTTCCAACTGTTTAAATAAAGAATGCAGCACCACTGTTCATGTTCTTTCACTTTCAGGAATAACTGGTACTGAGCTGCCATGGATTGGTTCTATAGCACTGAACTGACAATACAGAATTTATGTTTAGGTAAACAGTTTCTCAGGGTAAATTTTGGTAGAAACCCTGAGCGTTTGTGGGGTAATAGTGAGGCAATCTGTATTGCACAACCACTGTCAACTCCAATACTCAATGCTAGTTATTTGACACTCAGATACAGAAAATGTGCCAGTCTAAGTGTGAATAGGGGCAAACTGAACAAAAGAAGGTAAAATGTGAGGAAGATTTCAGTGGCTCCTGCTGGCTTGAGAGCTTGAACCTGCAGGTGTTCTACAACGATCATCTCTTTTTGGACAGTATTTGAAGGAGCAATTAATTTGACTATTAGGGGAACCAAACAGAAAACCATCAAATGAAAGGTCCTCATCAATATATGCAGGTCTCTAGGTAAGACACAGTCTCGAGGAGTAATTATTGTCTTAGAGAAAATGATTCCACAACTGAGACCCCACACCTGCAGCACCTAGAGAAGTTTGAAAGGACACTCTGAAGAACATTTGGGCTTTAACAAGGATGGAAAGGAACTGGTGATAAAGCTGGAGAAAGATGAAAATTTATCTGGAAATTCAAACCTGAGAGGCTAAACAGAGCCTCCAATTTTGCAAGCTGAAATGGCAATGAGGCAGACGAAGGAACACCTTTCTGATCATTAAAACATTTAGCCTTATCCCTGAATTTACAGAACTTAGCTCCCTAGCAGTCACAACTACAGATAAGAGGATAGGACAAATATATAGGAAGCCCCAGTTCCAGGGTCCAGATGTTTTTTTCTGTCAATTATGTTCACAGAAAGATGACAGGAGAATGAACTTTCCAAAATAGGCCAGCTGGCTCCAGTACAGCCTCATTAGCAGGCAATAGCACTCAGATGTGAATAACTAGCATGGAACGCTCATTAAGCTTTGCAATGTCTCTGACTCCTCATTAAAGGGAATCCCTACAGGAATGCACTTAGACACTGAAAGAAGCATTGCTCTTTTATAAACGTGGCTATCACCTTCTCTCTAGGAAGACAGAACATGAAAATGTCTGATTCTGAAAAATGCCTCAGAAGGTGATGTTCTGTTGAGAGAAAAATAAAGCTGTGTCATTTCTGGAAGTTAGATGCATCTGTACCTTGTCCTTTTGTGCTAACACAACTGAGGCACACAAGGCCAGTCTGAGTAAATCTTACACATAGAGTTTGTCTTACAAAGCCATTTAATGAATCTAGTAACCCAATAGGTAAAGAGAGTAAACATTACTGTTAAAATGTCAGGTTCTCCATTTCACCTGCTTTGTATGACTGGATTTACTTTCCAAGTGAAATAAACCCAAGCAAATGTTCATCTCTGTACCTGGCCAGTCTTTAAAATAAAGTGCAAAGCTGAAGTATGTTCTTCAACAAAACTGCTCATAGTCACATGGGTAACAGGTCAGCACACTTCCATTCTGGGAACAAGAGTCTGCTGCTATGGCAGACTGTACTGAATTCAAAGCCCTTAATCAGCATCAGAAACAGAAAGGGATGCTCAGGACACATCTGCATAACTGCCAAGATCAAATAATATTAGGTTCATGCCTCAGATGAGTAATCTGTCGGTGCTTGTAAGACCAATGAAACTGCAAGTCATGCCTATCATGAAGGCAAAGAAGAAAAATGGGCATCTACATCTTCACTTTTGTACTCACCATGAAGGTTAGCAGCAAGGTATTTTTTACTCTGCCTGACAGACTACTATCTGTCAACCCTCTAGGCTTGAGATGATTTACCTTTGTTTTAATGAACAAGAGCATCCTAAGGGAATTTTACCTGATGGTATACAATCTGACTTACGAGTTGCCCAGTTCATGGCAGCCATGGAGTCTTGAATCTCCTGAATCTTTTGTAAATGTCCGAAGTAGACAGATTTGAAGTTCAAGCTTTGAGTCTGTATTATTTTAATTTCCAAAAATGTCATAGCTTTCTTGAATGCTAATCAAAGAATGGAATTTAAGCTTCTCAAGCTGCTTAAGTAAAGAAAATGCTACTTAGTAAAGTAGCTGATTGCGCCTAAAACAGCACTGGGCATTCTCTTCTTTGTACATCCACTTGCAGAGAATAGAAAAGACAGGATGATAATGAACTTCAGAAATACTATGAAGAGAAAAAGCTCTCTGATTTCCAGTCATAGATCATAAAGAACATCCAAATCATGTGAATGTGGACTTGACTTTGTAAAAAGAAGGGTAAATTCAAAGTAGGAAATATCCTTGGGAACAGAAGACATGCAATACTGTCAATTGAATTATTGCTATATGAATATTAAGAGACATTAAACACACACCTATAAGCAAACAATGCTGAAATGCAATGCTACGGTTCAATGAATGAAGTAACACAACAAATGTCTCCTAGTCACCAAAGTATCCAGACCTCAGAATGAACAATCAACCAGAGAGTTGTCCAGCCACAGCACTGTCAAAAAGCACCAGTGACAACAAAAAATCTGAACACTGAGAAGAGCTGATCAAAAGTCATGAACACTTCCTCATCAACAAATATCTACCCACACCACGTATGCAAAAAGAAAGCTATACTTCAAAGTCTTTCAGGGGGACAACTGATTTGGGTCCATTTAGTAACTGCCATACAACACAGTATCAGAAGCAAGACCTGAACAATTCTTGTTTACCCAAGAGAAAAATGTATTACATAGGCCCACACAGCTGTGGAATAATTATAAGACATTTTTTTTTTCCATGGAATCTCCACTGATATCTTTTCCTTCCTGTTACGTCAGACTTCACTTAACCTGTACCAAGTGATAACAAACTGCTGAATGGATGATGTTTAATCTATACGTTTAAAAAAAATTTCAGGAATTTTCTCAGAGAAAAAAAAAAAAAACCACAAACTGTAGTGTGCTGAATAATTTACCACTTTTCAGAAAGAAAAAACTATAAAAGACCTTCAAGAAGTCAGCAGAATTTGTCTTATTAAATATGACAGGCTAAGAAAGTTGGGGCTGTTCAACCTGGAGAAAAGAATGTTGTGTGGAGACCTCATAGCAGTCTTCCAGTATCTGAAGGGGCCTACAAGGCCAACAGAGAGGGACTCTTCATCAGGGGCTGCCGTGATAGGACAAGGGTAATGGGTTTAAACTGAAACAAGGGAGATTTAGGTTGGATATAAGGAAGAAGTTCTTTACTGTGAGAGTGGTAAGGCACTGGAACAGGCTGCCCAGGGAAGTTCTGAACGCCCCATCCTTGGCAGTGTTCAAGGCCAGGTTGGACAGAGCCTTGGGCCACATGGTCTAGCACGAGGTGTCCCTGCCCATGGCAGGGGGGCTGGAAATGGATGATCTTAAGGTCTTTACCAACCCAAACCATTCTATGATTCTAAGATTCTGTAACATGGGTGTCGTTAAAGTATGCACCTTTCTCAAAGCAAGTTACTACAGGCTTTCAGCAGAGTCATCTGACAACTAATCAAAACAGTCAATGTAGTTGCAACGGTGCAATTCACTGTGGTGGTTAGTCTATGTTGAACAGTGAAAAGGTAGAGAACTTTTGTTTTAGTAGAAGTAAAAAAAGTAGGGTCAACCTCTTGTGCCAGTCAATAGGATAGTGGTTATGTGCTCAATAGACAAACTATGCAACCAACCTGCTCATTATCAAAAATCTAAAAACATGTCCAGAACAAGTACAGAGTGTGTCACATCCTATGGTGCTGAGGCTCTCCAGGGAGCTGGGCAGGGGCTGCTTCTCTAATTAGGTTACTGGAGTCCTACCTGCTTTCTAGCTTTGTGCTCATCTGTGTGTGTAGAGACAAGACATCAACAAGTTGATGGCTGTCCTGGGATGGTGTCCTAGGTTCAGCAGTAGCAGTTATTTTTCTCCTTAGTAGCTGGTGCAGTGCTGTGTTTTTGACTTTCAGCCTGAGAACAACACTGATGTTTTTAGTTGTTGCTCAGTAATGTTTACTCTGACCAAGGACTTTCTGAGTCTCATGCTCTGCCAGGG
>JASSUY010050194.1:0-15402 GCA_032466535.1 Forpus xanthops | reverse complement strand
GAATCATAGAATCATAGAATTGTTAGGGTTGGAAAGGACCTCAAGATCATCTAGTTCCAACCCCCCTGCTCTGGGCAGGGATACTTCCCACTAAACCATGCCACCCAAGGCTATGTCCAACCCGGCCTTGAACACCGCCAGTGATGGAGCCCCTGATGAAGAGTTGCTCTCTGGCATTCTCGTAGGCTCTCTTCAGACACTGGAAGCTGCTCTGAAGTCTCCATGCAGTGTCTCTTCTCTAGGCTGAACAGCCCCAGTTTTCTCAGCCTGTCTTTGTACAAGAGGTGCTCCAGAAAAGGCCAAAGGGCCCCCGAGGAGGAGGGCAACATCCTCAGACCTGTATCTCAGCAAGAAGCTGGCAATGACACTACAGGTATGCTGGGGTGGACTGTCTTTATGGAAATACTAAAAATGACACCCCATTGAGATAGACCCTGGCCCACAGAGACCTCTACTCACAAACCATGTGCTGTAAAATAAATCCATGTTGTATCTTTACACAGAGAAAGTAAGAGCTAATGACTGTAAAATATCAACCAATCACTGTACTATGTAATAACTTCTGTGCATAAATCTAATGAAGAAGCTGGCACGGGTGCGCTCCACTTGTGGAAACACACCACTGAAGCTCCCTGCACAGAATAAGCAGCATCTCCTTCTGAACAGACTTGGAGTGTGTTTGCAGAGTTCCCATTCAACCAGGCAATGTTCCGGCAGTGGTTTGTTCTGATAAGTGCTGCACAGAGACCACCATTGGCCCTGGAGAACACTGTGGGCAGGACATGCTGCCCAAGGAGCCTGGGAGAGAAGGAGCGGAAGGGAACAGCCCTGACCTTGGTGTTGGTTGGGGGCGCATGGGGACACTGGGCTATGAAGGAGATGAGCACAGTGACAGCAGAGGAGGTCCATTGCTCAGGAAAACCAGTGGAGGAGCTGGAACTTCCTATGAGCAGCTCAAACTTCAGTCCTCGTCTGCTGCTGGCACAGGGGTTCCAGTCCAGTACCAGAGCCAAGCATACACAGATGGAATTACTGACTCTTTTCCTCCCTGTTTTGCAGCAGGAAGTGCCAGACAGTGAGAATAAAACTGGTATGACAGAGAAAACATCGTGCTGACAGGACAATGTACTCTGTTAAGCTTTATTTCATAAACTCATGCAGAAATGGCACAGACATGACAGTCTATTACACAGATTCACTTAGTCACCACTAAATCATAAGGTTTCGTAACTTATAAGCCAGAACTCTTCATTTCTGGTGAGGCCATGACAGCTCCACAGTGGTCCCATGTCCCAGCTGGCAATATGTCCTTCCATGGGCACATCCTCACATGCTGCCCACATGGTCCTGCAGCCTCCTTAGCACACCTTGCACCCGTTTCAGTATCTCCTCTTCATCCACACTGTGGAAGGCCTCAGTGGGGGTGATGGGGAAGGGGTGGTAGCTCGGGTACTGCGTGGCTTTGCCATCCACGCCATAGCTATGCAATGACTGAACCTCCTCTGCCAGGCCCTTCAACTTTGGCTCTGCCACCTCCAGCCACTGGGCCAGCCCCACCAGCCCTGTTGGGGCCTCAAAGGCTTTACCATGGCAAAGTACAGCAGCCACCAGTGCCTTCTCCAGGACCTGGTGCACCTTGAAAAGGACCCAGTTGGGACAGCAGCACCTGATGTCATTACGGGCTGCCTGAAGGTCACTCTCTGCCTGCCGCAGCCACCGCCGGGCTTCTGGGATGGATGGAGTCAGGGCCATGGCCTCCTCTTTGCACAACCAGGAGCAGTGCTGCGCAGCACCTAGCAACACCTTTGGCTGCTTGGCAGCACTCCGTAAGGTTGCCACGCTGTGACCTCCACTGCCCTTCACATCCGGCATCAGGCTGCAGCAATCCTTCCCCCTTGCCACAGCTTCCCCATGCAGCCTCATCTCCAGCTCTGGTGCAGTGACCTCCTCTGCCTCTGGTGCAGCGACCTCCTCTGCCTCTGGTGCAGCGCCCACCAGTGCCACATCATTCTCCTCCAGAACAAAGGCCACATCCCGTGGCTCGCGGCAGACCAGCATTTCACGCAGCACTGACAAGGCTTGTGTGTCCAGCTGTCCACCCAGGATGGTATTGATTTCCTTCGCTAGTGTCTCCAGGACCCTCAGCTGGTGCCGGTCCAGCACCATGTCTGCATGCTTGATATAGAGGAGCCGCTGCTCACCACCAGCCAGACACACATGGACAGCCCGTGACTGGGAGGTGCCCTCTACTTTGGCACCAGAGTGCACCAGCACAGTGCGGATGTCCTCGCAGCAGTGCACTTTTAGCTGCTCCAATGCAAAGCCACAATCCGTTTCCATTCTTCTCATCTCCCTGTGGCTCTGCCACTGGAGCAGGGACTCCAAACCCACCCGAAACCATGGTGATACCAGGAGGGTCTGCAGCCACCTCTGCCCAGGGCACTGAGAACCATAGCGGCATGGCTGCAGACTGCTCTCCAGCTGCTGCTCTGTCACCTCTGAGAGTGCCCGTGGCCGCAGGTGCTGTGGTAGCATTTGCAGCAGCCACCAGGCATTGCGCCCGATCCCCGGTAGTTCAGCCATAAACACAAAGGTCTTTGCCAAGACCCTGGAGGTATTTGAGGACACGCAGTCATTGAAGTACAGCGTGTGGGATGACTCTAGGCAGTCATCAGTGCTCAGCAAGTACAGCTCAGACATGCTGGAGAAATCAAGGGGCTCCGTTGCCTCCCGCAGCAGCCAGAAGAAGTGGTGTGTGGCCAGAAGGACTGTCTTCTTCTGGGCGGTATTGAGGGTCCCACTGGCAAGGCTCTCCTGGTGGATTTGGGCCAGGACACGGCTGTAGTGAGTCAGCGTGGGGAGGACCACCCCAAGGTGTTGCAGGAGGTCTCCATAGACACTTATGTGGGGGTCAGGTGTGAGGAGATAAGGGTAAAAGCAAGCCTCGTTCGGGAGTGATGTCACTACTCGCCATGGCATGGCCATATCCCCTGACTTGGCCAGCACCACAGGTAGCTCATTGAGGCGCCCTGTGTCCACCTCTTTTAGATGGGTCTGCAAGAAGTTGTACACCTTCTGGAGCACATTGGCTCGTGTGGTCACCTGCTGTGGCGTCTGGCAGGCTACCCTGCACATCTGCTCCAGGTTGGTCACCACCAGGGCAGTGGGTATCTTTATAAGGACTCCCATGGCCTCCAGGAGTTTCTTCTTGAGTGCAAAGGACTTTGGCAGGATAGCGGCTGATGTCCACAGGAGCTCAGCCACATCTTCTTGGCAATAGTAAACACTGCCCTTCAGGGCCACGGGCTTTGGACAGGCTGCAAAGGGGGGGTGGAGGTTCCTCAAGTTTTGGGGGATGTCCAGTGGAGGCAGGAAGCGGATTGAGGCAATCTGCTCCAGGAAACTCCCTGGGGGGCGTTCTTCGGGATTGTCCAACAGGGTACAGAGCTTTTTGAGCATCTTCTGCTGTCGTACCAGCAGGTCTTCAGCATGGCACCCGGCCTGAGTGGCTTCTTGTTCTATCTCCAAGGCCAGTGTCACAAAATCCTCCACAGAGAGGCTGGTACGAACACCTGCCTGAAGCAGGAAATCTTCAGCAGCTTGCCTGCGGCAACCTAGCTGCTTGAAGAAAGCCTCGGGCACAAAGCGGTGTTGGAGCCGCAGGATGCTGAAGGATTTTGTGTTGGTATAGAAGTAGGAGGCCGGGCGCAGCACACCTTGCACATCAGGTATAAATGCCACAGTCTGAAAAGCTGCCACAACAGCTTTCTCCAATGTAGCATCACAGATGTATTTCAGCTTAAAGAACAAGCACAGAGCACTCATAAGCTGGTGTGCTGTGAACTGGGACAGCCGGGGCAGCACCACAGTCTTGAAGAGCTGCTTGTCATCTGTGACCTCCCACTTCAAATCCTTGGCAAGGTCTTGGTGGATCTTGTCTGCTGTGAGCAGCACCATGTTCTTCTGCAGTTTGTACAGGGCTTCAACATCCTTGGGCAGTTTTGGGAACTGGCTGTTGAGCAGCAGCACCTTGGAGTAGGGTGCCACAGAGATGTAGTCCCCATTATACTCACGGAAGAGAGGCAGGAGCTGGAGCTGCTGCAGTGCCAGCGAATCCAGTTTTCCTTTCACAGAGTACAGCAGGACAGTCACATCCATCTCTTTCAAGTCTCTCCAGTGGAGATCAGTTCTGGAGTCTGCCAGCTGGGACACCAGAGCCCTAGGCTCTGTGGCTGACAGTGTCCTTGTTTTCAGGCAGTGGTAGGCAAATTCAGACGGCAGCAGGAGCCACTGGAGCACAGGGATGCCCAGTTTGTGCAGCACCTTGGCCACTTCTGTCTCACACTCAAAAAGAACATTGGGGAGGGAGGATAGTGGCAGTAGGTGCTGTGAGCCTTTCTTATTCCCCTCAACAGGCAGCACTATCACATCCTGGAGATGATTCATGAATGAATTCATGTTTGCCTCCAACTTCTCTTTGGCCATTGTGGATGTGTAGACCACAGTGCTGAAGAACTTCCACAGATCCTTGAGCCACTTATTCCGCTCTGTGGTCCAATTCAGGTGACCCAGTGCCTCCTGGATGAGTGGTTTGGCCTCTAGGAGGTCAAGCTCCTTCAAAAAGCAAGGCAGGGTCAAGTTAGAAATCAACTTGTCAGCAAAGCGGTGGCAGTGAAGGGGGAAGAGGTGGGCAAAGGAGCTGCAGAAGACTGGGTTTTGGGTGCTGAGGGCATTCAGGCAGCCGTCTTGTGTTGCCAGCAAGGGCAGGCCTTCCAGTTCTCCCTTGTCCACATCCTGGGACCCCAGGCAGTGTCTCAGCAGGACGGCACAGCTCTCTGGGGTCCTCAGGGGTGTCTCTGCGAGTGTGCAGGGCACGGGGAGTGCCAGGGCCTTGAGGAAATGCCGTAGAGAGGCTGCCTGGAAGGCAACAGCATCCACATGGGCTTCAGTGAACTCTTTATAGACCTGCTTCAGATGACTGAATGGTGGCACCAGGTTCATGTTCAGCTGCTGCAGCACCTCCTGGAGAGCTGGCTCAGGCATTTTGTTGAGGAAGTATGGCTCTGTTAGCACATTCCCACCACCTGGAGATGCCCAGGTCACTGTCACCATGCTGTCAAGTAGCTTGCTAGGTGTCTTGATGTGGTACACAGGCACCAGGCGTGCACAACTGAGGTGCCTATAGACATTCCTCACCAGGTCCTGAAAGGTGGGTAGCGCATCTTTCACAACAGGGAAGAATCGGAGGTAATGGAAGGCCAGATGCTCGTGGCAGACTTTCAGGGACTTGTACTGGAGCCCTTCAGGCCGCAGGGCTTTCCACTGCCTGGTGAGAAAGGCACAGTATAGTGGAGCCACCAAGCACTGGAGCAAGAAGCTGTTCCAGGCTGCTTCTGTGTCTCCTGAGTCCTGGCGGAGAATGCGTCTGGCTGCATCCACAGAGAAGTTGGCATTGATGTGCACAGGTAGCCCTGTCTTCAGCGGCAGTGGGAGGGTGCAGAAAGCTTTGCCCGTGAATTTATTCAATGACTTCAGGCAGGCAGCCACAGCCCCATACGGCAGCCGCCCAGGCACTGGAGATTCCTCAGTCCCCTCCTGCACCCCAATCTGACAGATCACTCTCCACACACTGCTGGCACAGGCCCTGCTGGTTTTGACTGTCATCATATAGGAGACAGAGGTGGGGCTGTTCCCATCCATGTCTTGGCTCAGTCTCTCTTGATATGCCCATCTCAGCTCTGCATCACGCTCTGTCAGCTCTGTGTCCACCCGCAGCCTTTCCAACAATTGCTCCCCATCTGGGGGGATCTCAGAGAAGACCACAGTGCGGACGTGCCGGAGGAAGAGCACCAAGTCCTCACCTTCCTCAGCCAGTACTGTCTCCATCGCCGTGATGTCTTGGTCTCGCACAACTGTTCCAGACACCCTGGAGAGGATAGCCCCAGCTGCAGTGCGGAGGGGCAGACGGAAAAGGACACCCTTGTTCAGGTTGAAGAAGGAGGGTAAGAAGGTGCCATAAATATCTGGGAAGCTCCTCTTGAATTCAGGAGTGACAGCAAACATCGCACCAGGTCTCTCAGTTGTGGCTGTGGGCATGTAGTGGAGATGGGGATCAAAGACACACAGGGCGCTGTCTCCAGTAAGGAAGGCTGGGCAATCAGTAAAGTGATAGACAGTGTTGAAGCCAAGGCCATATTTACCTGTGACATTCTGCCGGCCTTGCTTGCCACCCAGCCCCAGAAGCTGAATGCCTTCAATGTCCTGCTGCTGGAAGGGTCTGTCATTGTAGATGCAGAGAGCTGGGCCCTGCAGCATTGTCCAGTTTTCACAGAAAGTGGCATCTGCTGGGTGCTGCCGGCGATCCCACACGAAGTGCACAAGGCTTGCACCAGCATCATCTGCATTCTGGACCAACTCTGTCACAATATCACGAGCAGATGCTGGATACTCACCCAAGATGTTCTTCAGCCGTGTAGGCAAGTCTTCATGGGCACCAAATGGCTGTGCCCAGGGGTTCATGCTCACAGTGAGTAGTTGGCTTTTCTCCAGTGCTCGGTGGCGTGTGGTAGGCACACTGCAGCGCTGGGCTGTGGCTCGGGATAGCTGTTCATGGCACAGCAGGACATCTCTGTCCATCGGCATCCATGGCATATCATTGAAGTGGAGCTTGTCCCGTGGACGCAAAATGCCCTCCTGGTCAGGCAGAAAGAGTCTTTGGGTCTGGTAGGCATCTGGCTCTTTGTCGTCTAGCATCAAACCAACAGACACCAGCCTCAAGGCCAGAGCCAGCTCTGCAGCAGGCAGGGGCTCTCCAGCATGCATCTCTGCCAGGGTGCGGAGGACTTGGGCATAATCATCCCAGGCGAATGTGTGGCGCAGCCCCACACATTCCCAGAGTTGCTTGTAGGGCCGGTACTGCTCTGGAAGCTGGTGAAGATATGGGGCAGCCTCAAATGACAGCGTCTCAGCCACAGCCATGACTGGCACAAAGTGGGAGCCCACCAAGATGAAGGGCTTCTCTTGAGCTGCTGCAAAAGCCACCTCAGCAGAGATGGAGTGATCTTTCTGGAGCAGTGTGTGCAGGTAACTGTAGCAGCATTGGGTGCTGTCCTGCAGGTACTTCAAAGGGAGAGCATTGGAGCTGCAGCTCAGTGCCTTCAGCTGCTCAAGGACTGTAACTGCTGGTATCTGCCGGTTCAGTCCCAAGAAGGATTCCACTTCCTTGGGGAGGCTGAAATTTTTCCCCAGCACTTTAGGAGCAAAGATAGGGTGGATGAGTCCCACTAGTGGGGCTTGCAGGTAGAGCTGGTCAGCTGGCAACAGCGTATGTTCACCAGTTGGCAGTGTACCAGGCAAGAAGGGCACAGATTGGAAAGCTGCCTGAATGGTGTTGTCCACCCTCTCTTCAACTGCATCCTCAAGCAGCTCAAGGATGCAGGCAGCCCTCTGGTAGCCTTTGGCATGGTCCTCAGTCCAGAGAAGTTTCACTGTCTTTGCCCGTTCCAGCAGCTCTGGCAGGGTCGTTTTGTCCTTAACCATGCCCAGCCTCTCCAGTTGGCTTAGTATTTCTGGGGAAATGAAAGCATCCCCAGTGGGGAAGTGCCCATCCCTAGGGTCATATAAAGAGGCAATGCGGCCTCTGGGATGCACCAGGCAATTGATGAGCTGCAGGTGGCCATGAGGAGTGGCAGGAATGCAGGGCACTGTCTGCAGCACTTTGTTGACATCATGATGGGACATACCCAATGCATGGAGAAGCAGCGGGTCCCGGTCAGCAACAGAGAGGTCTTTCAGATTGGGAAGCACAAGCTCGCAGTAAAAGCGAGGCCAGTCATAGATGCCAGCATTCACTGCCTCCCCGAGGCCCTTCTGTACCTTCTCTGGCAAGGCCACAGCTAACAGGGGATAGGGCAGGGTGGTGGCAAAGACACGCTTTGCCACAGCACCCAGCTTGGGGTGCCTGACCACAGCTTGGTGCAGGAAACGAGCATCCTGCAGTGAACACCATGAGCGACCATCAGAAAAGAGCCTGAGGTCATTCCTGGATGCCACAGCTTGGTAGAAACCAGTTACAGCCTCTGTAAAGGGGTAACGGGCAGAGTTAGTGTCCGGCCAGAAGTTGTGATATTCATAGTTCTCCAACTCACCTGCCTCATGCATGGAGCGGAGGCGATCCAGTGCCTGGAGCCAGGCAATAGGCACAGCATTGCGGAGCAGCATCCGATTCCATTCACCTCGCTCTTTTGTGTTCCACAGCCCCTTGCGGTTTGAGAGGATGCTGAAGGCCCCATGCACATGGATTGGCAGCCCTGAGGTGATTGGCATGGGAAGGTGGCAAAAGACTTGCCCCTCCTCAGCACCCAGACGTGGCACCCACCTGCCATCTGCAGTAGGGCCAAGGGGAAGGGCCACACCAGCCACAGGAGGTGGAGGAGGGTGCTCTGCCTGTGTATTCTTGCGAAACAGCTCCAGCTGCTCCCCATCACCATGACACACCAAAACGAGGTAGTGCCATGTGGTCTTGGATGCTTCCTCACAGGCTGTGAGCTGTTCAATGGCTGCCCAGCTTGGGGGGTCCCCAGGAGTGCCCAGGGCTCGGATCTCCTTTTGCCGCAGCATGGCCACGGGCATGGTATCCTCTGCAGAGGTGGCTGTGTCTGGCAGCATCTCCAGGGACACCTCTCTCACCTTCCGCAGGAAGAGCAGCAGGAGCCGGTTAGAGCTGAGGAAGCTGGTGCCAAGAGACTGAATGCGCATTGTACCGAAGGCCTCTGAGCAAATCTTTGATGTCAAAGCTTCCTCCTCAGTGCGAAAAGGCAGACGGAAAAGGCTTCCTGGAAAGGGTCCTGGCTTAGGCAGGCAGCACCCAAAGATACCATGGTAGGGCCGGAACTGCTCAGCAAAGGCACAGAGGATGCGTGGTCGGCTGGAGAAGTCCAGGCGGATGCCAGGGCTGCCAGCTCTGGGGATGTGCTTGCGCAGATGGGTGCCATTGGGATCAAAGATGAGCAGTGTTTCCCCACTCAGCACTGCCGGCACATCTGTGACACGGTAGACAGAGCAGAAGCCCAGCCCAAAGCGCCCGATCTGGCCGGCCTGGCCCTCCTTTGTAGCAGCCCCAACCCGTGTGATGTTACGGAGGTCATCCTCTGTGAAGAGGGCATTGTTGTAGGCCCAGAGGGCTGGGCCATGGCAGGCAACCATGCCGGGATCTAGCAAACCTGAGGTGGCCTTTTTGCAGGGTCGCAAGTCCAGGAGGAAGCGGCACACGGTCGCTCCAGCATCCTCTGCATTCTGCACCATCTCTGTGAAGAGGTCACTTTCCTCGCCGTACTCCTGGAGGATGTTGCGGAGCCGTAAGGTGATGGATTCCGAGGGGCCGCAGGCGGTGAACGGCTCTGGCCCCAGCACCCGTGTACTGAGCAGCTCCGTGCCAAAGAATGTGGCTGTGCTGGATGGCACCGCCTCATGCACCACCTCCTGAACATCCTCCTCTGCATCCAGCTCCATGTCCAGGTACACGGTAGTGGCAGCCGGACGGAGGGCAAAGCCCGAGCCCTCCAGGATCCTCACAGGAACTGGCACTGTACCCTCGCCCCAGTGCTCTCGACTCTTAAGCCACTGCAGGGCAGCTACAACCACCTGCAGCTCTGCTGCAGTGCCGGCTCTGGAGCTGCGTGTATCTATGTCCTGCCCAAGGCAGCGCAGAGCTGCTACTGCTCTCTCCACACTTACCCTCATCTCCACCCCCCAAGCCCTAAAGAGGCAGCTGTAGGGCAGGAAATCAGGAGGCACCCGGGGCACCAGCATCCCCAGCTCCAGCTGCTCAGGATAGCTCAGCACGGCATCACGGGGCAGGACAAACCCAGCTCCAGTCCACACCACAGCGTCATCCGGGGCAGTCCCAAAGGTCTTTAGGTTTTCCTGCATGTGCTGGTAGACAGGCCGGAGTGCAGCACCGACCTCACACATGTCGCTGCACCCTGCCAGCTCCCTCAGCTGCTTCCACACTCTCTCTGGCGGTGGAGCCTGGCTCAGCCCCAGCTTCTTCTCTGCCTCTGGCCCAAAAGCAGCAGTCAGATGCATGGCAAGCCCCACCAGGGGCTGGTACTGGGTGGACCGCAGCTCCTTGGGGGACAGGAAGGGTTGCTGAGGCCTGCCAGTGCACTTGGAACGAGGCACCCATGGCAAGGCCTGGAGCTGCGAGAGCTGCGCATTGCTGAAGCCAGACAGTGCCTTGGGGTGGTTGCAGACCTCGATCAGTGCCTGAGCTCTGTCCAGAGCCGCCTTGTCACCCTGACTCACGTGTGCTGCAGCCTTCAGGATGTCCGAAGGTACCAGGCACCCCTTACCGTGCCGCAAGCCCAGGGTTCTCAAGGCACGGAGGACAGGCGGGCTGCAGAAGGCAGCAGGAGGAAAGCACTCGGGGCCCAGCAGTGCCTTTAGGGTGCTCTCGCAGGGGTCATAGAGGTCTCGTGGGCATGCAGGGCCATTGGGGGTCTCCAGGAACGCCAGCTTGCTGCAGGCCTGCTGGAGCGGGGGGCTCTGTGCGAAGAAGATGTCTCCATTCCGCAGTACCCAGAGCAGCAGAGCCTGTGTCTCAGCTGCCCGCCCCGCATAAGCACCTCTGGCCATAGCTCTGACAGCCTCCAGCATCACTTTGACTACACTGATGAGGGGCTTCTGGAGCCTCCCCAGGAGCCGACGGTCAGCTTCATCTCGGCACTGCAACACAGCCTCTGGCAGCACCACATCTCCAGGCAGCTTCAACTCTGGCTCCATTGCCGGGTTGTCAGCAGCTGGTATCAGCTTTGTGGGCTGTGGGGTGGCCAAGCAGGGCAATGGGATGAAGAGGGGCAGAGCAGCCAGTGTGGCACAGTCCTTCTTTGTCAGGGCTGGGATGTCTGCCAGGTAGAGCCGGAGGATGTCCACATCCACAGCAGGCAGTGAGGCGAGGCGGGATGCTGCAGCTGCAGTCCCCTGCCTGCCCAGGGCCCGCAGGGCATTGAGTGGGGATGGAGGTAAGATGTAGCGGGACAGGCAGCGGTGCCATGTGCCTGGAGGCACCACAGAGCAACCCAGGGCCTCCAGCACAAGGCCCACAGCACGTGGCAGGCTCTGGTCCTCCCATGTCTGGAAGATAAGACTGGACTGGGGAATCAACGGAGCCAGGCGGACGCTGGGGGCATCCAGTGGGGACAGGGCGATGAGAGGGAGCCCCTCCAGAGGGCCCAGGTCTTCCACGTGGTGGGCCAGGAATTGCCACAGGGCTGGGAACCAGGAGGCTGGGGGCTGGGGGGGACCTTGGTCCAGGTACCAGGTCACTGGGGTTGAAGACTGGGACATCCAGGCAGGGGGCAGAGCCAAGCGTAGGGTCCGGGCAGTCATGGATGGATCCAGCAGAACCAGGTTGGGGAAGAGACCTGTGTGTGGGAGCAGAGGCTGGATGAGGAGTATGTGGGAATAGGGAACTGGAAGAGGGTACCCAGGATGTGGGGGAAGGAACCTGAAATCTGCAGGGGATGGGCGGGGGGGCATAGCGGGGATAGAAGGACCTGGGCTCTGGAGAGATAGTGGATATCTGGAATAGGAGGAACAGGGGAACTGCAGGCTCGTGGCAATGGAGATCTTAGAGGAAAAGAGGGACCGGTATCGGAGGCCACAGAGATCCTTGGCTGGGGAATACAGGGGAATCCAGGATCAAAAGGAGCACGGAGGGAATGGGAGAATGTGGGAAGAGCAGGAAGGACAGCAGAGTAACCAGAGATAGGAGGAAATGCAAGTAGGGGTAGCCCTGGGCTCAGGCAATGCACCCCAACATGGAGAGGCAGTGAGATTTGGGATCTACAGTGTTGTTGAATGGAATGCTGGGGGAAGCCCAGGAAGTGGCCTCAGGCAGGGGATCAGGGACCCCATGTAGGTACAGGGAGCATCACTGTGGTACAGGGAGATACTAGGGCTGCAGAGGAGCCCCAGGCTGTACAAGGGTGCCTAAGGGTGCAGGGTTTAAAGGTGGTGCAGGGACTCCCCATCTCTTACCCGCCTTGGCAATGCCTCGCAGGAGGCTGTCCAAGCCTGGCTCCAGGTCTGAGGGCAGGAAGGACCCAGCCAGGCCAGGCAGGAGCTCCCTATGGAGACAAGCAGAGGTGCTGGGGGACCACAGGGCTAACGGGGCACATGCAGCCTCCTGGACCTGGCTCAGCTCCCACTCGGTTATGTGGGAGAGGAGGGCAGTGAGGTGCCCAAGTGCCCAGGTTTGACTGTGGTCCCTCTTTCAGCTCAAGAGCAGGAGCAAACTGTGCCCTGGGCAACTAGTTCGTGTGCCCACTCCCGCAGGGAATGGGGCTGCCTGGGGCCACGGACTCACCTGGGGCAGTCACACGTGTCCACGTAGACAACATCCGAAGCGGTTCCAAAGGCCACAAAGGTCCCATCGGCACGAGGCAGGAGGGGAAGACCCCGCAGCTCAGCGTGGCACCCATCCCCGGCCACATAGCGCAGCAGGGCCAGCCGATCCGCATCCGGGATGCCTGCAGCACCATGGCTCCGCAGCACCTCCCGCACGTGTCCTGCTGTGGCCTCCCGCACGCCCTGCGCCATTCCCAGCGCCAGAGCCCTCCTGACATGGGCCGGGACCTCAGCCACCGGCTCCCCGGCTGCCACCAGCAAGGCTCGCACCGCGTGCTGTGCATCCCCAGTGACCGCGGGCAGCAGCACGGCCTCTGCAGCCCGCAGCCGCCCCATAGACCCCGCTGCGGCCGGCACCAGGGTGCGGGCAGCTGCCAGCCCCTGGCACACACTGGTCACCAGGCTGCGGGTACGGCCACAGCCAGGCGTGAGCTCGGGGTCTGGCCACATGCTGTAGGCGTCGATGTTGGGCAGGGCCATGGCCACGGTAGCCATGTGGCTGTAGACCCGCGGCAGGAGGCTGAGCAGCAGCAGGGTGTTCCAGCGAGCATCTTCCTCACCCTCTGCACCCTCCTCGGGCCAGCGGAGGTGGCGGCGGTCGTCAGAGAGGGTGAACGGGGCACTGGCATGGACAGGCAGCCCTGTGGTGGTCTCGTCAGTGGCTGGCAGGGGTAGGAAGCAGCACAGCCGCCCTCGGCAGGGCCCATGGAGGGGATGCGCCAGGCTCAGCTCGGGGCAGCACCCCAGCTTTGCCCCCAGCGCCACGGCTGGACCCTCTGTGGCCCTGCCCGTGGCCACCAGCCACTCGCTCCTGTCCCCAACTCCATCCCCATGCAGGGTCACCAGGCACCACGCCAGGCGCAGCCCCTCGTCTCCTGACGGCGCTGGGACAGGGAGAGGCCGAGGAGATGCCACAAGGGTCCCCATGAGTGTCTGGATCCCATGAGGGGACACATGGAGCAAGGTCACGTGGCGAACATGGCGGAGGAAGAGGAGGGCGAGTGGGGCTTCAGTGAGGAAGGTCTGGAGGAGGCTACGGATGCGCTCAGGATGGGAGACCCCTGCAGCGATTCCCGAGGGCTGCCGGCGGAGGGGGAAGCGGAAAAGGGTGCCCTGGGCAGAGCCACGGCGCTGTCCCACGGCCTCCAGCCCAGCCCAGAAGGGCTCGAAAAGGCCAGGAAGGTCCTGGGCTGCAGAGACATCCCAGCGGGCACCAGCGCCTGGCAGCACCCGGCATTCGGGGTCCAGCACCCCCAAGGATGGGGGGCTCAGCACACCTGGGAGATCTGGAGACAAGGGAACCTTGAGGCCATAGGGATGGCATGGACACCACCGCTTCCCCACATCATCCCAACACATCCGTGTCCCAGGTGCCCACTCGCTTACCCTCAACTGCAACCCCACAGCGCCTCCCATGAGCTTAAATTTAATCTCACTTCATGAAGCCTCCCCCAGCCTGCCCCTGCAGCCCTGCCCTCCATTACCCCCCCGCCCTGCCCTCCATTACCCCCCAGCCCTGCCCTCCATTAACCCCCCCCAGCCCTGCCCTCCATTGCCCCCCAGCCCTGCCCTCCATTGCCCCCCCAGCCCTGCCCTCCATTACCCCCCAAGCCCTGACCTCCATTGCTACCTAGCCTCTCCCCAGCATCCCCCCAGCTTCATGTGCCCTCAGTTCAGACACAGCCCCCCCATTTCAAACAGCCTCAGTGACCCCCCATCACCCACAGCCAGTTCAGTGCCCCAGTACAACCCATACCCCAGTTCAATTCCAGTTGAACCCCCAGTGCTGCTCACCGGTGAGGTGGTAGACAGAGGTGAAGCCCAGGCCAAACCGCCCCACGGTGCTGGGGTCCTTCTGCTTGTGTGACACCCCTGGGCTCAGGATCCCTGCCCAGTCCCGAGGGGACATCAGGGCATCATTGTAGGCCAGGAGAGCTGGGCCTGGGGGGGGTCAGGACCATGCGTTAGGGGAGACTTGGGATGCATAGGGAGAACTGTGACCCACGCTCAGTGTCCCCAGTCTCAGTCCCCCCTCCAGTCGCACAAAATCCCCCCCCAGTTTTCCCTATACTGAGTCCTCCCAGTACCCTCAGCGCCCCCAGAACACCCCACTGCTTCCCGTTCTCCCAGTGCACTCCTTTCACCCATATCCCCCCAGTCCCTCCCAGTGCCTCTCACCCTCGGTGCCCTCCAGTCCCCCTCTGGTGATGTCGAACTCCCTCTCATCACACACGAACACCACCTCCTCAGCGCCGGCATCGTCAGCGTTCTGCACCAGCTCCTGCATTCGGGATTCAGGGATCACTGCCCGGACACCTGAGCCCCCCTCAGCCAGGGGCTGTGCAAGGACCACCCCGCAACCTGCTGGGCATGGGAGAGGTGGGATCCGGGGGGGGGTTCACCTTGAGGATCTGCCCCCCATCGGGGTACTTCTGCAGGATGCTCTGCAGGTAGTCAAGGAAGACGGGTGCCCGCTGGCAGAATGCCTGCCTGCAAAGTAGAGAGAATGGGGGCTCCATGGGTAACCGGGACCCCCTTGGAACGCACGATGCTCCCTTCCTTGGGGGGCTCCATCCCCTCGCAGGACGCACTCAAACACCCCCTTCAGGGATGCCCCACACCTCCCCAAGCCCCCGTCTCTGCCGGGGCTGCTCCAGCAGCGCAAACTTCTCCTCAGCCCTTCATGATCCCCACCTCCCGCAGCAACACTTCGGGTGTCCCCCCGTCCCACCGACAGCCCCCAGGGACCCCCGCAGGGCTCCATCCATCCCCCGTGTCCCCCATAGCCCCCCAGTGTCCCGCTGCTCGCACTCACGCGTTCGGCTCCGCCGTGGCCATGACAAACACTGCCGGGGGGGGGGCGGTCCCTTCCCGTTCAGCCCGGGCAGTTTCGTTTCTCCGCAGCACCGCCTCTCCTTTCCTGGCTTTTTATCCCCAGCATTGCAACAGCGAAGGGGCCGGGACACACATGGGGGGGGGGGGGGGGGTTAGGAA
>JASSUY010050191.1:0-14278 GCA_032466535.1 Forpus xanthops | reverse complement strand
TTTTTTTGTTTTTTTTTTTTTTTTTTTTTTTTTAGTAATTCTGATTGACAGCTCCATGATACTTTAGCAGAAATTCTATCCCAAAGTTCTATCTACATTCCTTCAGATGGTCTGCTACAGAAATGATGGGCTAGTAGCTTAAGGGTCATTCACACAAACATATTTTTGATGACATGTCCTTTTGCAAAATCATAGAATCATAGAATAGTTAGGGTTGGAAAGGACCTTAAGATCATCTAGTTCCAAACCCCCACCCATGGGCAGGGACACTTCCCACTAAACCATGTCATCCAAAGCTCTCTCCAACCTGGACTTGAACATCACCGGGGATGGAGTATTGAATCTAACATTACTTGCCTTAACATTTCTGTGTTTTGGCTATATTAGGCATAAAGCCTACAGGGAAATACTGCTCTCTTCACTGGTGTATTCCTGGGGTACTGGCTGCAGTGAGACCCCAGTCTTGGCTACGGGGATTTGTTGTTATGTAAAAAACTAATATAATTGAGTAGCTATGTTTGTATAAATGAAGGTACAATTTCCCTAGCAGAAGCTGCATTCATTTGACATACAACAACTATTGGATGAGTGACTATTTTAGAAGAAAAATATTCTTAAGCCATAAAAAACAAGAGCAGACTAAAAATACATATTAAAACCAGAGACAAATCATCCTTTCATTTTCAGCTTTCAGCTGGTCAATTTACCATAGATCTAAACAAATGAATAATGGAGTGCCTTGAAAACCTTAGTTATGGGTTTAAGTGCTTCTAATTTTATTACTTGCAGGTCAAAATGGGCTGTCACATTAAGATGGAAAATAAAGAGACACTAAGACAATATTCCTGCAATTTGGCATATGTTGGTAGAAAATCAAAGAAAACATTTAGTTCATTGTTGAGATGGCTGTGTAGGAGATGCAGACACAGACCATCAATAATGTCAATACTATACCTTTTAACTGAAAGACTGTGGAACCGTTACAAACATGGAGTAAAAAGACATGGACTTCAGCCTGTAACTAAAATACCAAAGGCACTGAACAGAGGCTGATAATTTTCCTTCTATTCAGAGCATAATTGCAGCTGTTTTCAAGCAAGCTATAACATGATAAAGAGTAAAAATTCAATGTCAGTAGTATAATTGTGTATCATATATCAATGTTTCTTAGCAACAACCCATAATGTTCAGTGAAGGCCATGCTCAAACGAAGTAATAAAACTCAGTGGAATATGTTTTCAAGGAATGGCTATGCTTTAGGTTTTTCCCTCTCTGAAAAAAAAACCCTAGCAGATCTAGGTTGAAAACATGAATAAGTAGACTGTTTTGGTTTGACCAATCTGTGTATAACTCAGCGGTGACAATATCCCATTAAGCCAAAACCAAAACTCACTTCAAAATCATTCCCTTACCTTTTTGTAAAGGTAATTTTTTTTTTTTGTGCTGTCAGGAAGGCTGTCTTTCAGCCTCTGAGAGCTCTCCTTATAACAGACTTCTGATGGATCAACAGTGTTGAACATGCCTGCGCATAAACCATCACTTGAAGGAAGGAAAATGCTATTTTTCCCATGTTCAAGCTATACTGGTTAAGATACGTTAACAACCCTTTTCTTCTAAAGTTCAACCCATTTCTGAAACCAGGTAAACTTTTAACATTTCAGTATCCAGACATAAATTACCTTTGCGAAATAATAAAAATAGATAAAGCCAAGTAATGAGGCATATTAGTGTTTACGAATACCATGACTTGCTATGTTAATATTTTTAAAATGTTATGATTCTTTATTCATTACCCAAAAGTTAAAAACTCTTCTGGCAGCAAGTCAGATCAGGATCAAATTCTCCTCTGTCGTTCACAGATGCAGCTTCATGGACATTTGCATTGTGTGAATCTTTCACCCCTGGTCAGAACTCGAGAAAACCCATCTTCTGGGTTTTATGTCTGACGTACTTTGCTTTTGAGAGAGATTCCAAAGTGTTTGGGAGACACACAATCTTGCTGCTTTCAAAATATCAACCTTTTGTGACAGGAGAGCATGTAACATGATATTAATGTTACATTAACATGATATTAAATGTTACAATCATTTCATAAATGTTGGGGTTTTGATTGGAAGTGAACTTTGGACAAAGAATGAGCTTTCCCTTCTCAACACAAATGCTTTATATACATGTATACCATTTACTTTAGAAGTATTTTTCCAGTGTGTTAACGAGCATTTAAGGTCCAGACAAAGAGCTTAGCCCCTGAAAAAGACACATTTTGTGTTAAAGAGATAAAGCAGATGACACCTGAAAAGTAGTGGGCAACTGACATACATTAGCTATGAAGCCAGTAGGTATAACTGGAAATGGAGATCTGTGTCTGTTTTGGTCCAAACAAGCCACTCACTACCTGACTCTTAGCATCTAGTGTTTCTCAAGGGTGTGGAAATGTTAAACTTGTCAGGGCAAGTTTACCTATCTCAGCAGACCACTGAAGGCTTTATCTGGAGTGGAAAAATAACCAAAACAGCTTCTCTCCACTGAGAACCCTTCCCAAAAAACATACTTTTGGACCAGGCATCTGAATCAGTCTCTTCATGGACAACACTTCCACTTACAGGAGGTAAAGCCCTGATGTCATTCAGAGAGTATTCGAACACTGATTGCAAAGATGACAGGATTCATAAACCCTAGGAGAGAAATTACTTATTTTTCTAACGTCTCAAAACAAAATATAAGCAACCAAAGAAAGGGCCTGCTTAGATTAAATAATTGCCTTGCGTCATACCATGCAGTCAATTCCCCCTCCAAGGCCATGCAGGGAGGCATGTTGTTGACATAGGTGAATGCTGATAGCGCGTATCTCCCTCACCCCCACTCCAGTCAGACAGACACAGACCAGCTCTGGACAGGAACTCTTGAACTCTTATAAACATGCCCCTGGGGCCAAGGCGATACACTTTGTACCTTTCAAGACCTTTACTGTAGCTCCGCCAGCACTCTAGCATTGTTGTACAGTTTCTGAATGATAGCCAGCTTCCATCCGCCAGGCCTCAAGCAGGCACAGGACAGACACAGTGCTGCAGTTGCTGTTGGAGATACGCCATTGGACTTGCTCAGTACTGCATAGTTAAGGCAGGAAAATGGAGACTTCTGCAGAGGCTCAGGCTACAAAACCTGAACTTAATGGCTATCAGCACCGGAGACTGCAGAGAGATTTGAAATTGGCATTTCTAAATCAGTGGACCCATCAGAACTGCATTCTATGCAGTTTAGCAAACTAAACCACTGCATTCAATCTGGCGTGCTGTTTGGGCTGAGGCTGACACACGCATGAGGATTGTATCTATCTTTCCTTTCTCCAATTCCCACATGCTCTTTTCTTTCTTTCCTTCACTACAGATGGTGAGAGGAGAAAGAGGTCAGAGGGGAAAACTTTTAACAAATCTACAAACCACAAAGTATCCCCACAAATCAAAATATGCTTTATGTTTTCAAAACAAGAGGGAAGACAGGAAGCTGAAAAAGCAGAACTTCTTTTTTTTTTTTTTTTAATTCTAATTCCGTGACATGTCTAGAAATCTGACATTCAATTTTCAGGTTCTTTTTCTTTCCTTTTCTTCACTGGAGGTTTCCTTTAGGGAAAATAATTTTAGATTTATGTTTGTACACAACAGTTTACTCTAGGATCATCAGCAAATCATGCAAATATAAATGTGATGTGATATGTGTGGTACTACTTTGAAAAGAAAACTAAATGAAATGTATACCACTTCAAATATCATTAGCCTGCTAGGTAAACAGCACAGGCAACCTCTTAACTATCTCATAGTTACATTCCACTTTATACAGAGGCAATGGTGGTTAAATAGATGGTGCGATGATGTCGCATTCGCGGGGATAAATTCAACATTTTACCTGCTCATCACATCATGTTAAAATCACTTGCTCTAAATCATTTCCTGGAGATCTTGTTAGTGTTTGTTCCAAGACTTAACTGATCTTGAACTATACCAGTAACACACTGGGAATCTTTCTGCCTGTGCAAAGGTCCATGTTGTGCCTATATAGATGTGACACACTTGACATAGGTTAAACTCCAATCTTCAAGAAATGATCAGTGTTGAAACATGAGGTGTGTTCAGGAATGCTATGAATTTCTTGGCTCAGTCAAACCTACTGCTTTGTGCAAAAAATTCTGGCTGCACTTTAGTATATCCAGACATTTCTAAACACAGATAGAGTATTTACAGTTCATCTTAAGTACACAGAGGTTCTAGTGTCTCTACATACCAAACATAGGAGTTTTGTGATGGTCTTGTGGTGTGTCTGTTCAGTCTATTATTTCAAGTGTATTTTTTAAGTCTTTTTAGACCTAAATTTCCCATTTCGATGTCTGGTTTATTTAATCTATTGGGGAGTCTTTCCATGTCAGAAAGAAAATTTGGAGATATAGAAAAGGAGAAGAAAGATTTTATTTGGATGAAACTGAAAAAGAGAATTTTTTGATTCCTTATACAAGAGACAGAAATTTTTATTTTTAATCAATATCAGATTAGTAAAAATCTGCATTCACAAACTTCATTATTTATTTACTCTCATGACTATTTTGCCATTATAATAAATATTCTGTGGGATTTTTTCCATTTTAAAAAATTGTGGATCATTTTGTTAACATATAATACAATTTCAAATATAAAAAATTGAAAAGGCTGCTTTAGCAATGTTGAAATCAGATTATTTCATTTGCATCAATTTTAAAATTTCCTAAGTTTTTCTATTTCTAATAAAAATTCTTTACTGAATTAACCTTATTTTAATTAATAATTCAAATCTTAAAAAAAAATGCTGTTAATCAATTATTTAAATGATTTATCTACAATTTTAAACAACTGCTGCTTTCTGTAGGAATTGAAAGTAGTTTTGGTGGAATGTCATTTCAGCCACATTTACCTCAGAGCATCCTAATTTTTAGAAGAATTGAAAAGTCTGAAATGTTTGGGATTACTCATTTCTAAAGATTTGCATTCTGTCTGAGCTCCTAATTTTAGCTCTATTTGTTGTTTTTCAGGTGGTAAAATCAAATATCATAAACCCAAAAGTGAACTTTTTGTGAGTTTTTTACACATTACATAAGTATACTAAAAAGGATGAAGGATCATTGTCAGGCTTTTATAATTATCTAATCCTTTGAGAACTTTATGAATTCTAAACCAATGAATCCTGACTTCAGTGATAAATATTTTACTTATGCATACTCTTGTCTACCATAAGGCTAAACTGGTGAAAACAAATTTGTATAGATTGTGTAATCACAGCACTGCAGTTTGTACAAAGTTCCTGAAAACATTTAGTCTGCATTTTGTTAGGCTTTAGGAATCTAGACTTAAAATTTTGTCACAAACCTTAGCAATTGGAATACGCTTTCAGTATGTCAGAATCTGAGAGATGCTCAGATGTGTGTCTACAAGCTATGAATCCTCACATTATCACATAGTTTTCTCTAGCTGAGGTTTAGAAATGATTTTGAGAATTTGCCCAGAGCTTACTAACCGCTTGAACAACAAGGTGTTTATATTAGATGATGATGTTCAGGTTATTTTACGGATCAATAATCAGATTATTGAGTGTCTAGAATGAGAGCTCAGACACCTATGATTGATGTACTTACTGCCTCATAAAACAGAAGCAGCAAGTAGGATAGTTTTTTCAGAAAAAAAAAATAAAATATTTACACTGAAATTATAATTCCCAATTTATCTAAAATACAAGTGTAAATAATGCTATACTATTAGAAGATCACTTCTGATTTTCATCAAGCAGATATAACATTTGTCATTAAGTGGTAACATTATTGTATTTCTAATTAGAATTGCTAAAACATCAGATGTCCTTGTTTGTGCCTCTTCAGTTGCTGTTACCAAGTTAGGAAAACTGGTCTCCAGTAAATCAACAGTTCTGACTGCTCTGTAGCACTTGGTTTCAGAAAGCACAGACATGCCAAACTGTAAGGTCCATCCTTAGTGCCTATGGGCATCCAGCATGATGGAGAAGCATTGTGATTACAAGAACTCAGAGTAGAAGGCAGTCCCTTCCTTAAAAAGCCTGTACTATAAGCAGAGGAAGAGAAGCACAGCAAGTCTGTGATTTATCGAAAGTCATGTAAGCAACTATTGGAAAAGTCAGGAGTTTTCCATTTGCCATATTAATTATTTTATTATTTTTAACTGAATAATCTTTGTAATTATTGCTATTTATAATCATTGCTTCTGAAAGAGAATACCAGACAAGTGGAAAGCTCATAGTGTTTAGCCTTCTCCTAAGTGCTCTGTTCAGCTCTTTAACCATATTTGACATGCTTAGTATTAAAATTGAGATACAATTAAATGTATGCAGTGGAATGTGCACAGGCAGAAGAGTTCTCAGCAAATCTAGCAGTGTATGAATTCTTGATTCTAGATTAAAACAGAACATTTTCTTCCATTTTAGAGTGGGAAGACAGTATAAATTGTGATATATCACCTTTCAGTGAGGAAGAAATGGTATTTTCATGTTACTGATTACTAAATCGTCCTCATGTCAAAATTTGGGCTGTGATATTTCAGTATCTGATGCCATCCACATCTGGAGCTGTTGAGCCTGGAGAAGAGAAGGCTGCATGGAGACTTCATAGCAACCTTCCAGTATCTGAAGGGGGCCTATAGGGATGCTGAGGAGGGTCTCTTCATGAGGAACTGTACTGAAAGGACAAGGGGTAACAGATTCAAACTTAAACAGGGGAAGTTTGGATATGAGGAAGAAGTTCTTTACTGTTAAGGGTGGTGAGGCACTGGAATGGGTTGTCTAGGGAAATTGTGAATGCTCCATCACGGGCGGTGTTTAAGGCCAGGTTGGACATAGCCTTGGGTGGCATGGCTTAGTGGGAGATGTCCTTGTCCATGGCAGAGGGTTTGGAACTAGATGATCTTAAGGTCCTTTCCAACCCTAACTATTCTATGATTCTACGTGCAGTGCCAGAACAAAAGCATATTCTCAATTTTTTCTGCACTATATAGCTGTTAGTGTCTGTGGACTTCTCTCTTCTGCTAACATTAACTAGCCTTATTGTGCATTGCTAAGGGCAAAGAACTGAGAAAAAAGACTGATGAGGCAAGGATCTGTAAGCCTGTGACTCTAATTGCAAGGAGTTCAGAGATAAGAAATAATCCAGGAGAAATATAATGGGAGAATTAGAGAAAAGAGTGGAATAGACTGAAGAGGTAAATAGATGTTCATGTCATTTCTGGACAAAAACATTTCTGACTGCTTGCAGTGTTCAAGAAAATACTGTAATTGCAGCAGGATATGTCAAAGATTTAGTACTACTCATGCATAATGGAAAGGTTTTTTGCACAGGTTTGATGACTTCATCAATCTGCAATTGATGAGCATCAGACAAGGGCACCTGCAGTATTATTGGTTACCTTTTCATAGAAATAGCATTTATCAGTCAAACTGTTCTAATGTATTATGATTTTCTCATTTTAGAGGAATTTATAATCTTCTAAATTTCTGAATATTTTATACCAGCCTGTGCTTAATCTTTGAAATAACAAAATTGGCAATATATTTATTTATTTATGTAATTAATTGATTTTCAGTGTTTATAACTTCCGAATGTATGCTGCACGTATGCTACACCAACAAATCAGGAGCTCTGTCCTGAAGACACATTTTTAGCCACCTATTAATGTAGGGATTCAGGGGCATAGTGAGCAGAATCTTCATGATATTTTCCTATGTGATTCATTCAAATAAAAGTGTATATAAATTTGATGATGCCACTGAGTTTGCAGATATTTGAGCCTTCTGAGGGACAGACTGATTTCATTCCTTAAGAAAACATAGTTTAGCATAAAAAGTTATCTAAAAGAAATATCATATTCACAAGTAATAAAATTTGTCCTTTTCATTAATATTAATGAAGTATATCTGGTAAGACCTGAAACTTTGCTTAATTTTTTCATCTAGTCTTAAAGTAGTGAAAACTATCACTTTGAAATACTTGAGAATATTTATTCTTTTTTGCAGAAACCTGCATGGATATGTGCTGGATTTTTTTTTGTTTGGTTGGGTTTTTTTACCCTGAAATTTAAAATTTTTTAATTTAAATTTAACATGCATTCATGGCCAATGGTTTATTAACTGCTGCAGCCGGAACTGCAGAGCGCTTAATTGTCAAGTATCTCCCAAAAACTTGTTTCCCAAAGGTGCCACAGAAAAGCATAGTTCAGAAGGAAGTATGTGAGGACTGTACGACCCCCAGGGTGACAGCCAAGCCATCCAGACATGCAAGGACCACCCTGGGAACATGGTCCTTCTCAGCACACTCTCCAAAACAGGTCTTACATGGCGCTGTCCATGCTACAGCTGAGGCAACTGGCACCCAGGGCAGCTCGTTTTCAGGACCAGTTCTCAGCAGGTTTCCAAGCTATGGGACACAATAGTGCAAACTTGCTGTCCTTGGTCCATAGGGTTGATAAGACAAACCACGGCTGCACAGGGAGCAGTTCCTGTATCCTGCACTCCACCTGAGGACTTGACCTGTTCCTATGCAATAGCACCAGCTCAGGTTCAAAATTTCAAGGAACCTGGCAGCTTACAGACTTCAGGGAGTTTCTTCATGGAAGCCTACAGGAATCTTCCAGGAAAAACAGCAGAACAGCCATGTTAGGCCAAAATGAGGGCCTCTTTACCTACCTCAGTTCTGGTGTCTTAGGCATATATAAGCCAAGCATAATGGCTCCCCCTGGTAAGCCTGCCTGGACATGGCAATCAACAACTGAGGACCTTGCAACTGTTATTTACAAAACCACGATGTGAGATGCATGTGTCTTAGATATGACTTGAACCTTGTAGTCGTGTTTTTTTCTGAGTAATTGTCCTTTGCTTATGATTATCTACATAATGTTCCTTAGGGATCTTAAGGTCCTTTACAATCCTAACTGTTCTATGATTCTCTGATTCTATGATTGTAATTGACAGGCTACAAGAAATACACATTTAAAAATCACTGCGTTGCCCACCAAAGCAACTTTTTCCAGTGTAACGGACATGCAAATCTGAAATAATTGAGTCTATGGTATCCTTCTGTGTACATCCTATTGGGAGCAATCCCATTTCCATTTTTCATTGACTTGTATGAGTTACAAGGCAAGCACATCCATGGTCCTGGGTTCTATCAATTAATTTAATTACTAGCCTAGCATTTTTTATTGTCCTAAGGTATTATTCTACTATTCTGTTATTCCTCAAGCCAGGCACTTTCTCATTTTGAGCTTTTACAGTAATAAATTTATTACAGTTTTTATGGCATTCTCTGTTGCTTGGAGACAAGTGTCTATAAAACACACCTGGAGGCATTTTCTTCAGTTATGCTTCCCTTGCCTGGCTCCTCTCTTACTCCCATTCAGAAGCAGTCTGTATGACCAATGAATTTAGGGTGCTGCTTGGCCATGGTTTTGAGCACCCTCGGGGCTTGCTTCAGCTTTCCTCTAATTCCATGGGGAGACACAGTAAGATGCTTGAGTTTTACCTGTGATGCTTTCCAAAGCTTACACAGCCATGCAGCATCATGGACCTGCATGTAGGACCTGCGGTGTCTCATGCCCATCTTGCTAGGCAAATTCACTTCCATATAAAATCATTCTCCAGCCCCAAATGTGTTAAGGTGTTTGTTGTTTGGGGGTTTCAGCTTGTTTAGGGCTGTTATTGAGCAAAGTTAGAATTAGATAAAGCAGTAACATGAATTATTATGCTGAGAAAGGTTTAGGATTATGTTAGAGTTCAGACAAGGAAATTGATACTAACACTATGGTTCACAAGTGTAGTCACTGGCTTTCTCCCATGGTCACATAGCAGCGTCATGTGTTCTGGGTCAAATACTCTTTTGGATTTTATATATAAAATGTCATTCTTTTTATGACAACTCTTTAAATGTAAATTAAAGGACAGAGGAGGGTCTATCCCATATTTCCAGACTTGTACATTCTTGTAAAATGCAGTACATGTACTTACTACAGTTTTACACATTAAATAGATGTCCGTAATATAATTTATCAGCAACATAAATTAACGTTTTTGTGTTTATTTTTTGTAATGCAAAAGTCTCTCAGGCTGCAATTGAAGCTTTCACTCTGAACAATGTGTTAACACATTTGTATCTGTGTACAATTTTGACATCAGTTTAACAGTTACCTGTTCTTATAATAAGTAAGATTTTTCATCCTCCTGACCTTCCCTTCTTCCTAAGACTATGAATACACAAAACTTAACCATGTTATCTCAGATAATTTGAGTAATTGGCTCCAGTGTGGCTGTGTAGTTGAGAAGGGTTATACAAGAAAAAAAAAAGATAAGAAAATCCAGCCTGCCTCTTCTCTTTATGTAAAACATAGCACAAAATAAAATGAATAATTCAAGCAGCATCCACAGTAAAAGAAAATTGTGCCCCTTGAAATAACTTTGAAAATTTCCTTTAACTTTATTCCTAATATATACAGATGTGATCATCCATAGAGAAACACAAATGTTAATGTTTCAAACTTTTTGTAAGATAAAGTATGCAATCTGAAGCTGTTTATGTTTCGGGAGAGTTCAAGATAGCTTCAAAATGTGTCCAGGCAATGCAGTAAGTACTTAAAAAAATATCTTTTTCTGATGTGCAGTGTGGATTTTTAGTATCTGTGAAGGACCTTGAGATTCATTTTTAATATAACACAAAAATAGATTATGGCATTTCATTCTGCAGTTTCATCATCACTTATTGTTCTTAAAGTTTAGAAAATATGTTAGTGCTTATCTGACAGCATTGACTACATGATTAATAAGGCACTTCTTTTGGAGTCTATGAAAGGCTTTATGATCTCCTTAGCTAAAAAATTAAATCAGCCCCATTCTACGTACATGACCACAAGCACAGACACTCTGCCTTCAAGAAGGGGGTCCATATGCCATAGCAAAGGGCAGCTAACAAAGGAGCACGAATGTGTTTCATCAGTCCATTAGCTACCTAAGTGTTTCACAACAGTAATGGGCTGTTCTGATAAACTCTTTATGAAGCTTTTGCCTCCCAGGGGATTTGTACTCTTTCACCTGCAGCTGCAATTGATATGCAAGGTTAAGCCCTACAGATTATCCTTCCTTATTTCTTGTATCTATTTCTACTGAACAGTATTACACTGCTAACAACAGCTTGACTTCCAAATTTTCTCTGCTGAGATTTTAGAGAACATAAAATTTCCAGCCGGAAGAAAAACAAGATCTTGTGCTTAATCTCACTCGCAGTAGTAATTGTCCTATAGGCAGCTCTCCTTTTGATCCTGCCATAAGTCAGACAATAATATGCATTGTATGGCAGCGACCATATCACACATGACAGTGAGCAAAACACATGTATTTGCAAAAGTGGCCACATCACACATCACAACAAATTCTGACTTTCAATATTATATGCAATCACTCTGTGCTCACAAATTCTTCAGTGCGCAAAACTAAATTTAAAAAAAAAAAAAAAAACAAAAAACCAAACAAACTACTACTTTTCTGATCTTGGTAGCATTTCTTATGTCTGAAACTTCAGCTGTTCACTGCACAATGCTATGCACAGTGTAGGTTATGCAAAGAAGATATTGATAGCAGCTATCAGTCTTTTATCTAGGGCTTATTTTACTGTTTGTGATCGTTCAAGCTGCTAGACAAAAAGAGCCTTCTGCAATATTGTTTTCATCAAGATGATAGAAAGGAGAGATGTCAAGCTGTGCATTGTAATATGTTCCTAAGATCCTAGTGATGGCATTGCTTAGCAATACACCAAATGTTTTGCCCTGCTATTAGCTTGAAAATGTCTTTCTCCCAATAACATGTAAAAATATTTGTCAGATTTCAAATATTTTTTCACGTAGCAAGAGTAAAGTCAAAGGAGTGACAAGTGTGAGCTTGAATAGCAGACCATGGCAATCAATTCTGTTGATTGCAAGAACCCTTCAGGATCTCTCTTTTAATTAGCACTGCAGTTGTTCCACTGCCTTGAGGATTGTTATGATAATATTTGTGGCAGTAATTGAATAGAAAACATTTGTACTGGAGAAGCACACACATGCCACAGCTGGTCTTGCACTACTTCTATTACATGATAATAAGTACTACTCAAGCATTTTCAAACTCTTAAGAGGAAAATATGCTCTTATGTCAAAAATCCCAGTCATCTGGAGGGGGTACTTTGGTGACACTGATACGCCAGCATGTCGTCTCTGAAGTTGTCTCAGAATGCTTTTTAGCAAAAAATGCAAGTCCTTTCTGTTATGCATGCTAGGGGAAAAAAAAAAAAAAAAAAGACCAATGACAATTATTTATTGCACTTCATAACCAGAAATACTGCTTTGATAGATATGACATTAGCATAATTAACATACACAGGCTGACTTTTCTTCTAAACCTTGGAAAATTGGCAAAAAGTTTTAAATTCAACATTTGAATCTCAAGTACTTCTTTTTATTATTACTGTTTATTTAGCTCTATCTTGAAGTCCCCTCTTCTTGTTTTGCCAGGTGTTAATATTTTGTATGGTTACAGGCATGTAGTTACTGTATATTCAGATACGAACTCATTGAGATATTTCAAGGCCAGAATTCATCTTCATCACAAAGATTGTAAAGTTTGGACAAGATTTGTGCTTTAGGTGTAAATGGGCAGTAATTGTTCAGATTATCAGAATTACTGTTATTATATATATATATGATAAGAACTATTAACTTCAATAGACTTCATTTTGCAGGCCTTGTGACATGAGTTCTGTATGAGAATAGTAGAGAATTATGCAGATGAAGTTCAAAGAGAAAATTAGAGAGCAAGAAAGGTCCTGGATAAGTAGCCTCTCAGTCTGACAATGCTCAAACAATTCTAGATCAAATATCTGCAAGCAGGCATGCCCGTGCCATGAACATGTGTATAGGCAATGTTTTCCAAAGAACCTTCACTGGTAAATTGACTTACTTCTTTACATTTTCACCTAGTTGTATGTAGGGTAAAACCTTCTTTTTTCCCCCACTTCAGTAAAATGCACTTACTGAAGCAGAAGAGTCGCACAGACAAGGTGAACTGATTTTAGTATTTCAACTTCTTATATCTAAATGGCCTAGAAACAATCTAATAGACTTGGTCTATGTACTCTTTGGTCTCTGTAACACTTAGTTTTCTCTTGCTGCATTTAATCTGCGCGTCTTTCAGATCCCACAAGATGAGCTTTTGGTTTTGTCACAATTCCTTTTTTATCACAAATAACGGTAAGGATATTTTTTCTGCCTTTAAATGAAGATCCGTTTAATGCTCTCAAATAATCATTGCTGCAAACAGAACAGTAATGTGAACTGAATGTAATTGTTCAATTCAGTGCTATAAAGGGTGTATACTCCAGGAGGCAAGCCTTATTAAAGAAAGAGGAACATATTAATTAATATTTTACTTTCAGTCATAACTCTAAATAATATTATTTCCTTTCTATAAAAAAATAAAATTACAGTTAAAGTTTAACGTATGAATAGTGCATGTTATATATCTATTACATGTCTTATTAAATTACATAGCAATATAATTAGCAGTCACTTGAAATGGCTGTATTATTTAACAGTATTGCGTTAGGCAGTGTTATATGTGCAGCATTTTTGATAAGACATTGTGTATAAGGGTATGTCTGTCTTATTTCTTTATAATACTGATTATTTTCTCTGTATTATTTACTCTGAATGGTCAAAGTCAAGAGACAGTAAAAATGACAAAATGAAACCTGCTTCTTCAACCTTTATGTTACATAGTGTTTGCAATATAGTGATACAGAATACTTGGTGGCAGAGCACGAGCACCATTGCTGTTGAGCTGAACAAGTGATTTAAATGCTCAGGTGAAGCCACTTCAACCTTCTCCTTGGTACCCCAGATTTGCTGGAAAATGTAGAGTAGATGAGATAATGTTAGAATATTTATTCTCGTTCCCCTCAATAATCACGGGATTTTGTCTTGCTTATTGCATGCAATCTGAACCTTGTATCCACAATGAAGTAAGTTCTTTTATCTTAGGTTTTTCTCTGATGTTTATTACCATAGGATCAGAGTAGCCTACAAACACTGAGGAACTGGCCATCTCAGTTTCCTGATATAGTATTGTCATGGTTTAAGCCCAGCCATAGAATCATAGAATCATAGAATAGTTAGGGTTGGAAAGGACCTTAAGATCATCTAGTTCCAATCCCCCTGCTATG
>JASSUY010050184.1:0-10233 GCA_032466535.1 Forpus xanthops | reverse complement strand
CTGTAGTGATAGGGCAAGAGGTAATGGGTTAAAATTTAAACAGGGGAAGTTTATATTGGATCTGAGGTAGAAGTTCTTTCCTGTGCAGGTGGTATGGCACTGGAATGCGTTGCCCAGGGAAGTTGTGAATGCTCCATCGCTGGCAGTGTTCAAGGCTGGGTTGGACATAGCCTTGGGTGGCATGGCTTAGTGGGAGGTGTCCCTGCCCATGGCAGGGGGGTTGGAAGTTGATGATCTTCAGGTCCTTTCCAACTCTAACTATTCTATGATTCTATGTTCTCATGTAGCTTTTACAGGGCAAACAAAGCAAGCCTGAGTAACTTTCTACATAAACAAAAGGTAGTTGTAATATTTGAATTGGTCATTAAGAGTTTGACTTGATTATCTTGAAGGTCTTTTCCAACCTAACCAATTCTATGATTCTCCAGGCCTTGGGTATTTGAAAATTAAAGGCAAACTTAGTACTGCTTGATCATTGCTACAGTATGGACATCAGGCTGTCTTTTTATTATGATCCATAATGATGATATTTTTACTGAGGAAAAAAGTCAAGTAATAGCAGCTGAAAATGAAAAAGAAGGTTATAGGAACACAGGTACTTCCAGAGTAAAACCAGTTGATACTACAGCACAGATAATATACAATTTTATTCAGTCTCGAGGTTTCTTTTTTTCTCTTTCAATAATATAAATGCCAGCTTAGTGTTTTATGAGGTGCCTAGCACCTAAGTGACTTAGAAACTGAGATTTGTTAAAGAAATATGAGTCAGAATGAATCACTGAAACAAACATGGAGCTTAAGCCAAAAATCAGACTTACAGTCTAAATAGTTTAGCTTTAAAGTCTTGATGACTTCCAATGAGGCTTAGGATTTTAACTAACTTCTTTTGGAAAATTAAACTCGGTCTCCAACATCACTTAGTCATTTCTTGACAATTTTACTGTTTGTTTTTTTTTTTTTTTAATAGGATGACACAAGCACATACTATCTCCTTTTACATATATCAACATGCCCAATGTGTGCATGTACATTTATACTACATAAAATCGTAATCACATGAGAAGTTCTTCATGAACCTTTGGTAATGTCATTAGCATATTTGCTGATAATCTGTCTCCCCAGGACTTAGACTAATATTCCAAGTCCATGAGCAGCTTCAAGAGGTGTTATTTAAAAATTAATTACTGATCTGCTTAAAAGACATTTTCTTCTTTCCCAATGTGAAATTTCTTCCTTTTTCTGTCTGCCCCAAATTTATGTAAAGCTCAGGCTGTTTTTTTCCAGTTTCATGCTAGTAACAGACTTAAGGTACACTGTAAGAAGCAGGACTTTTGTTAGGAAGAGAATGCTTTTGGCAATTTAGTAGCATACTTACCACTTTATTTGACTTTGCTCACATCTGGTGCCAGAACACTAGGCTTAAACTCCATAATCTTATGTTCTTTCTTTACAGAAAATATATAATAAAGATGCATTTTTACTGAATAATTTTTCTCTTTGTGGGCTCCTGTCTAAGCACATTTTGAAAGCATTTATGTAGGAAAACACTCAACAGACAGACTCAGTGTGATGTTTAATTCTGTGCAAAGTATTACAATAGTTTTTATTCATTTTTCTTCTTCTAAAAAAAAAAAAAGTCTTACAGAATATAAAATACTGGTAGAAATGTTTCACATTTGCAATGACTCGCATAATACAGTCATGGCTTTGCTATGCCCAAAGTGGTCATTCCTAACTCATGGAAAGGAAACTTTCTCCTTCTCTGCTGCTAAGATATTATGTTTTCCCCTTTTATATGCATCTGAATTTACAAACACAGATATATAGAGGCATACTGTCATTCACAGTGTGAACATATACACCACATACACACAAGCTATTTTTGAAGAAACTGCTAAGACATTTCAATACCAGCCAAACATATTTATCTGAGGATTAATCTTCATCTATTGAATCAGACGAGAACACTGCCATGCATACAATTATTTAATTAGCAGCCAAATCCTCTGCCAGTCAGCAGCCGTTCCAGGCATACTGATGGGGCAGTAGATGCAAATCTCACACTAGTACTGCTTTTTCTCATTACTACTGCAATTAGCACTTAAATTGATGCTTTAAACATACTAATTTCTGGAATAATTCAGGATTTGTATGTTACCTGGGATCGCCTCACTGCAGAGAAGACAGCAGATTGCTACGCAAATTGAAGCACTTTTGAGCCAAATAACCATCATCATATCAGACAGAGCCAATTTGCATTTGCTTTTAAAGATAGCAGAATGGCAATTTATGCAAATAAATTAAGTAAGTTTACTTCTGAGTTCTCCCTGAACTAATTATAACAATGTTCTAATTTTTACCACATCTAAAAGTTGGACTGCAATCAATGTGTATTATGTTAAAAATCTGTTGTTAAAGGAAGCCTTTTTTTGATGTCAATACATTTTCTTAATTCAAAATTTTGATGTTAATTTAGTTACAAATGCAGATGTCTTTTATAGACATTCAAGTACTTTTCTTCTTGTTTGCATATGAGTGAAAGATTTAATTGAAGCTGAACAAACACTGGACATATTGCTGTCCTTTAAAATACTCAAATAAAAACTATTTGAAGTATAGCTTTATAAGTTTTCATCTTTCGCACATTTATTTGAAATCAATAGGCTAACTGTCTACAGAATATTGCTGTTCTTTGCTGGGAATGACTTGAAAATCAAACTGAAAATGAGACTAGCAGTCTCAACATTTTGGAATAGCATTTTTTTCTTCCCTCTGTGAAGTGTGAAATTTTCATCTCTTTTTTTCTCTTTCAAGCAGAAAATGAGTGCTGGATCTTCTAGTAAGGGTATTCTTGGAAAAAAATGGTGTTTGACAGACCACTTCAGAAAACAGCTATGGTGACATTTGCAATGCATGTATTCCTAGTGCACAGCTGACTCTGGAAAGGTGGATAACACTCCGCAGATTGAATGACCTAGAGAAGCATCCTTAGAGCAAGGAGATGTGGTAATATCAGCCATAAACCAGGCTCTGTTACTGGTTAGCCGGGAAGAAGGGAGAATAATATTAAGAAAACAGGCACAGAAGAACCTTTGTAAAGCTAGCCAATACCTTGAAATTAACGCAATGAACGTGATGCACTTTATACAGAACATCCCATGATATTTGCTGAAGGGGAGAGAGTATTTCTTTTCCCAGCTACTCTTCCTTTCCAATCACACTGATAATGATCACAGATAGAGAGTATTACCTGTGAAATGTGGGCTGTTTGCAATTCACCACCCACAATGGAAGCAAAAACATGCTCTTTTCCTTCACAGGCAGCCATTAGTTCGGGAAGACATTCAATAGGTCCTTGGTAACCTCCATGCATGCTCTTCCTTTTGCCTTGGCTCCACTTCCTGATGGAGACAGCAAAACATATGTCCAGGGAGCGAACACAAACATTAGTTTTCAGTTGCTTTGGTGGTAAAAATTGATACTAGTTTCTGTTATTAAATGCTGGTCATTTATTTTTTTGGTAGCATTAATTACTGCACCATCTAGGCATCTATAGAGTTTAGCATTACCTATGAGACTAGGATGGATACTAATGTATTTTTTAATGGATTAAAATATAGAGATAATTAATAGCAGAGTTAGATTTGTTAGGACTTGGAACCCTTCCAGTGATCTCTTGTTGATTTGTCTGGAATCATGGTTCTCAAAAGAATCTGTGGGGCTTAATTAATCAATGAATATTGAAAAGGGAAATAGAAACTCCATTTGGGAAAGCACCACCGTGAAAGAACAAGTTCTGCTTCTGGTGTGTTAATGAACATTGTCAGGCACAACAGTGACATTTAAACACAATCAACAGTCAGAAGTGGAATGAGATTGCAAACTTTAGCAATACTTAGAAGAATTACATACCGAAAAAGGTAGAGGTGTTGTAGCTCTATATTGGGCAAAGTAAGCAGGGAAGAGTTGTGTATCCATCTACCCTGAACCACCATCTGCACCAGGCTGGTTATATTCAGAGCAGTCACCAACCAGCCATGGTGTGCTGCGACATCCAGCATTGCCTAATGAAAGGAGACATAAAATACAAATAAGAGAATGCAAGGATAATTGTGTACCTGTTTCATGCAAGTAAGAGCATTTATTTAATATATAATGCACAGGAATTTCTAGGCCTTCAACACAGGAATTTGCTTCAACCTCTACTGGTGTCAGCTGGCAACTTTTGGATTAACCTTGAAAAAAGATGGATTAAATCTGTGTCATCATCATCAACTTTTGCCAGTCAAAAAGTAATTTACACCATGCTTCTGGGGTGAGAGCAGAAACTGGGATCCTTTCCTTACAAATAATCTCTCTTTTACATAATCCAACTCAGAGTGAAAGGAATAAATCTCAAAGTTTACTGGAAAGGAAGAGGTTACAATTAACTGCAGTATTGGTTTATATTTTGACATGAAAGCTTTGCCAGAATTGCAAAATTATTAAAAAATCCTTATTTAAGAACAACAACAGCAACATATTTGCATTTAATCAAAAGTTAATACTAATGCCACTTACCAGCCGCAGTTATTTTTCCCATTTTAACATCGGGACTTAAAAATATCTCTGGGATCAGACTAGATAAACCCACTAAAATTTAGCTTAATGAGCATTTTGAGGTTTTGTTCAACACCGACACTTAATGTGAAATTCTGAATTAAGTTAAAATAGCTAACAGTCTACATAGGCTGAGTAAGAGCAGTCAGGAAACCCATGGATTTCATCCTTTGCATTGTAAACAGTTGACAGTCTTGAGAGTGAGGGATGCTTGGCTGTCTCTCCTTTCCTCTCTAGCCTGAACTGGAAAAGCTTTCCCAAAGTATGTTAAAAACCCATGCAAGCAAAAACTCCCTATTCAGCAGCACGTCACACTTTAAAGTGTTAACAATCATCTTTCCTTCCATGTCTCACTTCTGCTCCTTTTCTACTTGCTACGTTTTTGAGAATATAAGAATATACTCTAAATATCACTAGCAAATCTACAAAATTCATTATGGATTGTGCACTGTGAGTGGCTCTACTGACATGAGAAAACTGTTATGCCTGCTTTTTTCCTGACTTGACTTAAATTCTGTTTGGTTTGTAGGAAAAAAAAAAGTAAGAGTTCTTCCAAAGGAGAAAAGACCAAAGATGAGCTTTTAGTTTCAACATTCCATTTTAATAGTAAGTGCAGTTATTTAAATATATAGTATACTTTTCATCCTGTCTATGTTAATACAATTATTATGATTTACAGAAGCATTTCAGCTAGTGAAGAAAAGTATGCTATGTTAGTTGTCTTACTTAGTTTGCTTTTTAATACCATTACGTTCTCAATTATGTGTGGGTTCTAATTTTACAACATTCTAATTTAGAAGAAAGTCATGCATTTAAAAGTGGTTTGCCAAGTAGGAAATGTGGAGTTTGATTAAAATATCACAAAATGCTTTTTAGGAGAGAAAGAAAGGAGTCTGGGATATTGAACAGTTTCAGCACTTTAAATACCATCTTCTTGGTATTAGGAGAGTTGTAGTTTGATTTTAGGACTAGACTTAAGAGGTTTCCATGGTTTTTCTTTTAAAGACAAATGATATTGTTTGGTAATTCCTTAGATAGCAGATACCTGCATCATTTTAACTTATTTTCCAGCCACTAGTGTAATGAGGAGAAGCTGTCTATGGAAGTCTTCACATTTAATCAAATGTTTAACAAACAAAAGGCAGCATTTACTTAAGGCAAACTAAACAGTGAAATCTTCTTTAAACAAAGGAATTGTTTACACATGCAGAGCTACTTCAATTAAATTACACCAATTCTGGAGAAATACTGAGTTTAAAGACGCAAGTTAGTTCCAGTCCTGGCCAGCCACACAGTTTATTTTAGCAGTTTACAATGCAATTTCAACAGGTTTTATTCCAGGTTGGTGTGATAAGATCAGTGACACTTAGAAAACTATTTAAAGCATTACCCTGTATTACACTGATGTTGTCTCATTTCTTATGAATTGTGGATAAAGTGCCTTTCAGGTAGTAAAGCTATAGACTAAACATTGAACTTGTCATTTTTGAAGGAAGAGCCACAGCACCCTGAAACACACTAATAACATTCCTAATGACCCTAGAAATAGGACCTCACAGGCCAACACTGTCTTCTCACTTGGCTTGTCAAGGTCACTTCCAGGTATGATCATTTTACTGAATAGAAAATAAAATTATATTAGAAACCACATTTGCAAGGAGCTGCTTCATAGCTTGTGGATTTATGTGTTGGTTCACATGATTTTTAATCAGATAAAGAGGGAATTATTCTCAGCAGGTACCAGAGTGAAGTCTGTCCCTTAAACTTACACGGCAAGTCAGTCTTTACCTGCTTCCATGTTTTAAAACATACTGAAACTTACATATATGGTGCAGTCCATGTCTCTCAATGTGTTGCTGAGACAGTATGGTACCTCTCTCCTATTTGGTGCCTCATTATTGTTATTTCCTTTCTGCTTTTCTGACATAGCTTGAAACATCATGCTCCTCAATGAGAGTGCTGATATACATGAAGAATATTGGCTGCAGAGATACCCCGTCTTTTCCACAAGCAGCAAGAAGAATACAGTAAGTTGTGGTTTTAGTCAGCATGAAACAGTGGCATTTTCATAAAATGCTTCTGAAGATACACACATAAAAGTGTTTTCATTGTTTTCTTTTTCTTATTTTTTTTTTAAATCTGTTCCCCTCCCCCCACCCTTTTAAACAGAGGTTTGAAAAGGGTAAAGGAAGAGAGAAGACGTAAGAGAAAGATAAATCTAAAACAAGCTATACACTGAAATTAACTGGAGGATCCTTTCACATAGAAAATCTCCTGGAAATTGATAGAGGCCTACAGATAGATATCCCGTAGGGAGTAAGGAAAGCCTGTGTGTGTGAGACTCTGTGTCCCACATTGTTATAATGAATCCACATGGCAAATCCTCTTTTCCTCCTTATTTTCTGCTTCTTCACCCATAGAATTTATTCACAGCATCTTTATCTGGATGTGAAATCCAAGACAGTGACATTGTGAAAAAAATCACAACAATGGTAAAGTTAGCTTGTTTCATCTGCTGCCTTGGAAACCTGCACGTTTAATTTTCCTCTAGGTGTAAAACACACAGATGATACTTAAATGGTTATTGAAATTCCTCTAAATACTCGAAGTAACAAATGAAGTAATTCCCCTTTCTCCAAATTAGCTATATAAAATGTAGGAACTACCTGAAGGAAATAAGAGACAAAGGAAGAAAAGATAAGTATTTAATATCTACAATATCCAGTGAATAACATTTAGTTTCTCTAGCTTATCCAGCTGCTACTTGTTTGGTCTGTTGCTGTTGCTTTTAAGTACAAACCAGAATAATTTTCTAGAAATTTGTGGCTTCGCTACTTTAACTCCTGCCTGGCAAAGAAGTAAGTAGTATTTAAATATCTTATAGTTGTAAGATTGAAACAGATTAAGAATATTAAACTGAGAAACGGCACTAATTGGTTATCTGCCTTTGTAGCCTCAGAATTTCATGCCAACACAAGATAATTTCATCACAGAGAAAAAAATTAAGAGGGCAGTGAGTGCAACAAGTAAACCAACAAATTCTAAAGACACTCTTAATTACAGAAAAAAAAAAAAAAAACCTTTTTTTTTTTTTTTGTAAATCCGTAAGGAAAAATAAAACAAAGGCCCACAAAAAAACCTCAAACGAACCAAAAAGTCCTAAGCCCACCACTTTTAAACTAAAGTAGAAAAGATGGGATAAATAGATGGAGTCAAAGGAAGTATTGCTTCTTACAATGAAAATTATGTTTACCATCATCTTATTTGGGCCTCTTCATGCACTTAGCAGAATAAAAGCAGAGGCCTATACTGAGATGAGTTTTAATGAAAGAATCAGACATTAGCTTTTAAAAGCCTTTCAAGTGTCATACTTGGACAACAACAAAGTAATAATAGCAATTAGTGACATGTCCTTTAACGTTTTGTCTGTTGCTGTCAAAACCAGCTTGGCTTGTACCAATATGGGTAAAAACAAGCTATAAACCATGGCAGGGGTAGGACAAAAATGCTGATGCTCAGTAACTATCAGGCATGGCAAAATTTTAAATGTTTGGATCAAAGTCTTGTTATTACTTTCTTCATTCCATTTCATATTATTCTGTGCAATAACATGAAACCCTCAGTGCCCATTATCCGGTTTCCATCATATCTTCAGGAGCAGTGGTTGGTTATCCTTAAGTACTGAATTTGTTAAACTGAACAAATTGTACCTTTCTGGTCCAACATGAAGCTGAGATTTAAAAGTCTGTCTCTTTTTAGACAAAATTACTACTGATGCTTGGAATTTAAATTATGGTTTGTAATTCCCTAGCTTGACGGGAATCAAAGATGGAGGCAGGATGTAGTAGAGATGAGTGTGGCAAACTCATCAATAGCAACACAGACTGCTAGTAAAACATTGTTTTTCTCTGTTATTTTTAAGCACTCTGAATATGTGCTCAAAATAACAGATACTAAACTACCCCATATCTACCCCACTCTCCCACCCCTACTCCCCATTTAGGAGATTTGTCTGGCAACTGAAATATTCTGATTCCAAAACCTTTCATTTTAGAAAGGTTTTGCAAAGTTTAAACAGTTTTTGGTATTACTTTCACATCCTTCATTTGGAAGCCAAATATTCCAAATCACTCTTGTATGGCTGGTTAGACAGGGGAAGAGAGACTCTACAACTAGAAGAATTTCTGATCCACTCAAATGACTTAAATAGCTTATTTCTTTAAGATAAGTTACCGCAGTGTTAAAATTAAGCAGCTTGCAGCTTATTAACAGAAACTGCATAGTACTTGGAGTAATTTGTTCTGTTTGAAGTCACCTGTAATATAACTCTGGTTATACTAAGTATTTCTAATTAAATACTGTAAATATAAATGTAAACATTGCAAATAGAAATGTCAATATTTTGTGGATAAATGATATTTAAGGAAAGTGGCAGTGAAGTTAAATGAACAATGATAACTGCTCAGGATGCAGTGGGTAGCTAAGGAGACTAAGGTAATCTAAGAAATGCCATTGCAACTGTCAATTACTTCAGTGATTACTCAGCTAAAGGTCGACTCCTGCAGTGATGTCACTGGTGGTAATGACTTGGAGGATGGGGACTGAAACTTCAGGAGTACTCAGGGTGATTTACACGGTTCAAATTTCAAATCTTTCTTAAAAGATTAATTTTATCTTTTTTATCAGTGCTTCACGGACTGTGACGCTTTCTTGAGCACCTTTGTGAAGCTGAAGGTTGGCACACTAATGATCAGCCTTCCATGTGGAATGACATTCACGTTAGTGAAACAGAAATAAATGGTGTAAGACTAAAATGCTTCAAATATTATTACATGGTTATATCAAAGAACAGAGTTAAGGCCAGTTAGGCTTTTTTACAAAAATAGTTATTTACAATTATTTAAATAGTTTAAATAGTTATTTAGGTTTATTTATAAAAATAATTACCTATTTTTGTACCTGAATTTATTGTGCACAGTAGTCCAATATCAAATAATCAAAATACCCCCACTCATGCCTCTGCTGCATGTTAATGTAAGTTCTGTTGTCTAGGACTAGACTTCAGATAGAAATATGACTTGAAATCCATAAATTTAATATTAAAATCTTTTGAATGGTGCCTAATTACAGTTGTTTAGGACTACAGAGTTTATATGACAAATATTTATAAGTAATAATATATAAAAGTTATGAATTTTCCTGAAAACTATGAATTCACAATAATAAATCTTTTTTGAACATGCTTCAAATGTAGGAAGCCTTCCAATATGTAATGTTATATTATGATCCACATGTGACTTGAGATCACACTTATATAAGCAAAATATTTTTCCAGATGTTAAATCATACCATGTACTAGAAGATTCATATTTTTATATAAATCATGATTATGATGCTTCATTTATATGCCCCAGAAATAACAACTTACTTGAAAGCCTAGGATTTTTTTAAGAAGTCTTACAGAAGGTTTTAAGGTCACTGTCTTTTGTATGTTATGTGTCAGTAAAACAGGTGTCTACAGCTCCTTTGTACTTCAGAGATCTAGACCAAAATCACTTTTTAGAAATGTATTAATTTGGGGAGGGGATGATTCCTTTTTTGATTGATCTTTTTGAATTGATCTGAAAGAATCAA
>JASSUY010050182.1:16055-33049 GCA_032466535.1 Forpus xanthops | reverse complement strand
GTTTGAGCTTGGTATCAGGTGATGGGGGGGCACTGCTTGATTGTGCTGGGTGGAAATTAGTTGGTGAGCGCTTATATTCTTTCCTTGTATTTGCCTTGTCATTATTATTACTGGTGGTAGCAGTAGTGATTTGTGTCATACCTTAGTTACTAAACTGTTCTTACCTCAATCTGTGGGAGTTGCATTTTTTCAGCTCTCCTCCCCATCCCCCCAGGACTGGGGAAGAAAGAGGGGGGAGTGAGTGAGAGAGCGACTGCGTGAGTTTGAGGGGCTTAAACCATGACAATCTCCCAAACTGTAATTCAGTGTCCTTATTCTCAGTCTTCATAACTGTACAATTCTATGCATGTTTGGGATATTCACATGCTCTTCCTTTTCCATCCATTTGAAGTAGCATCCTGCTCACATGATGTTCTGGTGTGTTGTTTTTCTTATAGCCCAGATATTTTCCTTGTGTCTCATGTTAAGAGGACTTACATTTCTGCATTCAAAATCCCTTGCTTTGCTAAACCCTGTCTTTTATGCTTTTGCTGCACTGTATTTTTTCTGTTATTGATGTCCGCAAATAATACCATTGTGTATGAAATGATCTGAGAAACCTGCAGCCTTATGTTTTCTGTTGTCTTATCTCATGCAGATTTGTTGCCCACTGGAATATTGCTAAGTCAATGGCTGGATATTACCAAGAGTCTGGCAGAGCTGGGAGAGATGGGAAGCCATCCTGCTGTCGCCTCTATTACTCAAGGCATGAGAGAGATCAAGTCAGCTTTCTGATTAAGAAGGAGCTCTCTAACATCCAGGTAAGATCTACAGAATAGTACCCACCTGCCTATATAAGCTGCTGTCTTTGCTCTGGTCTGGTTTGCCTGCAGTAATCTTGGAATGTGCAAAGATGAAGTGAGTTTTTCTGGGTCTTGAGCTATGAGTAGCTGTGTTTCAAGGGATAGCAGAGAGGAGTGAAACAGAAGGGGAAAGGGCTACAGCTTCAGCTCTATTAGAGAGGTATGGGTGAGCATAAGACTGGAGCAGAAATATGGTGGTGTCTATACCTGTTTGTTGGATTGGTCAGAAGGGTTAGATTTAGTTGTTACTAGAGTTACTTTATCTGTTTATATTTAAATTTAAGACTGCAGTTATTGTTCCCTTCTGCTTTCAGGAAAAAAAAGGCACCTTAACAGAATCTGACAAAGCTGTGATGACAGCTTTTGATGCCATTGTGAACTTCTGTGAGGAGCTGGGGTGAGTGCACTCCTTTCAAACACTGTTTAATGTTTGGGAAACCATGCCCTGTCCCTTCCAGGGAGCTGTTATTCTTGAGATCTTGCATGTCCAGGAAAAAAAAAAAAGAACTACTAAATGAATTGCCTGGTATTTTGCTGTCTGAGCTGAGGAAGGTGTCCCTGGGACATCTCTCTCACTCCCATCTCTCAGATAACTGGTAACTTGGAGCCTGACTAAGCGATGTGGTGATGTTGAACTGTAATTTCTCTGGCTATAAATTTTACTATGTTCTGTCTTTGATGATGGGCTTAGTTGCATTTGCTTTTGTTTTGACTCTTTCCTCCTTCACTACATTATCTCTCTTCTAAAGAGGCAGCCTAATCAGTATGGGATGGAAGCATTTAGATTTAATATTTCTCTAAACCTCAGTGGCTCCATTCTGCAAAGAATGAGGTATCTGTGATTCTTACTGACCTTAGAAGGAGCCAGTGGTGCTTAGAATGTTTCAGAAACAGGCCCGAATTGTGGATGTCTCCAGTCTAATGCAGAGTAGCAACAGCAATGCGAATTGTTTAGATTCTGACTTGCAAACTGTAATTGTACTAATTGCTATTCTATGCTGGATAAGACATCAAGGCTATAAGTTTGCCAATAAGACAGCAGTCTGTGTTCAGTAGCTGAAAACAGTCAATATGTGTCTTGTTTTCAAGTCTGCGTTTTGTTTCATTTTTCACACCTGTGTCTAGGACAACTTTTTCAGTGTCTGTGACATGTGGTGCTTTTCTGATGTCCTGGTTAGCATGTGCTCTCCTTGTGGTCATGCTTGGTTTTATAGGGTTGCTCCAAGAAAGTTTTGCTTGTACTAAAATATGGCACAATACTGAGTCCTGGGAAACTTGAAGGAGCACTTTTTTTGCCCAAAGTCAAGGTGATTCTGGGAAGTAGTTACTAGGAGCTGTCTTGCTATTTAGTTTGATCTACTTACTTTAAGCAGCTCTGCTCCTTCTGGTGTGTGTTATTAGCTAACAGCAACAGTGGCCAGGTGGCTGTTTGTGTCTGAGGTTTGTATAATCTGAGAGGCAGCTGTATCTATCTGGTTAGATGTTAACCTCAGGAAGCCTTGTCTTGGTATCTATTTCTCCTTGATTCTTAATCTGTTTATAGCAGTAGAGTTAGTCAGGACAGTCACTTCCTGGAATGGACACTAGTGCCATAAGAACTGGTCTGGGATCACTGAACTAACCTTGCACAAGCCAGAAGCAGGGATCACAGGACATTCCAGGGTGATGCCCCAGTGGGGGCATGAGTTGGGCTCCATGTTACTATCTTATTGCATCTCCTACTTCATGCACACTGTAAAGAACCTGACTGCTGTCTCAGCTGAGAACTTTCTCGGGAGTTGCACATCGGCAATGATGCAGTAACTAGGCAGGGACAGAAAGAAAACATTCTCCTTTGCTTAGATGAACAGTAACAGATACAGGATTTCATTGGGTACATAAGAGGGATTTCTGTAGGGGAGTATCTCTGCCCGACTTAGAAATCAACTCTTCCATACTTTTTCTTCCCTCTCCTAGCCTGGTGCATTCTTCCTACTGTATAACATGTTGTATGTATATCTCAGAGTCACATATTACAGCACCACTCACTGGCTTCCCTCTTTGTACAGGAGGCTAAGATTCTATGTAAAGGAACACCATGTTGCATTTATTTTTTACATTTTGAATTAATACAATTCTATTCACTTTTGCTTTCACTGTTTGGTTAGTGAAACTGACCTTGCAAGGTTCTAAATAGGAACAAATAAAGACAGACTTGCATGTTGGCAAGGATTTTTGCATAGTATATTTAGGCTTTTGTCCAAGTATGACAAAATAATGGTATAAGCTGTTCTTAGGAGTGTGTCTGAGCAAAGCTTTCACTGGTCAGTTTCCTGTTCTCCATTTGCAAGGTGGGGAAAAAAGAAAAAAAAACAGTAACTGCAGCAGTCGGAGACATCTCTATCAGTTTTAGGTGGTAGCTGACCATTTGCCTGTATCCAGTAGTTTTGCTTGAAAGATGAAAATCAGGCAGAAGTGAGCTGACTTTGGTATTTGTCTAGTCACACAGTTTCTGAACGCAGATAGCCTTAGGTGTTGAGTTTGTTGTAGGCTTACAGAGCAGCTTGCTGGCTGTGGGGCATTCTCTTGATACAGGGAAGTTGCATGGGGAGAAATAACCATCCAGGGAGAGAAGAGGGTATGAGAAGATGGTGTTCTATGAACAACACAATTAGCTTGTAGCTGGGCTGATTCTTGCTTAGCATAGGGCTCCAAGTACAGTGTCTGAGCTTTGCTATTTATACCCCACTTTGTGCCTTGGGGATAAGCAGCACCCAAAGATGGCAGCAAATAAAAGGAGACCAACAAAAACAAGACAAAATGTGCCGATCACCACTAGCCCTCCAAGTGCCCAGTCACTTGTTTCAATCAGTCTCTTTAGGTCTTCCAGAGCTGAGGATGCCTCTTGTACTGATGACATGTTGGCTTCCACCCTGCTAGAGATAAACAAGGACAATATCAGCTGTTGATATCCTCTCTGTGCTCTGAGCCCCAGTCCCCAAAGCAGTACAGGGATGCGTGTTCTCTGTGCCTACAGCACCCTTTTTCCAAATGGGAGAGTCACAGCAATGGGAGCATAAACCAGAAGAAAGGTAGGTAAAGCCAGTTTCACAATCAGATCTGCAGAGATTTAAAGAGGAAAGGTTCTGGCTTTACAAGATTTTGGCAGTTGAGATTTACTTTAATCACAGTTTATCAATATTTTTAATAACATAACATAGTGTTTGTCCCAGCATGTTCAGTATGAACCCTTCATCTCTGTCAACTGTACAACCTATACACGAGAGACAAGTATTCAGTGGGAGAACTTCTTTGCTGTCCTTGGAAGTATCTCTAAAAGGGAGATAAACTCTGAAAACACACTGGAGATAAAATGAACACTTACTTGAAACCAACCAACCAAAAAACCCACAAAAAATAAGCAAAGTTCTTCATGTCCATCTTGTGCTGCCATGGGGCTTAGAGTAGTTGTGTAAAAAGCACTCCTGCTAAGGGAGTTTGCTTTAGTAACACTTTCTGTTACTCTGCCATGGAAGCATATTTTCCTCCCATGCAGTACTTGCGTCCACCAATAATTCAAAGTGAGATTTCAGTGAGTTCTACAAATTTGCTCTTTCACTGGCACTTTGCATAATGACTGGGTCATAGCTTTCTTAAGACTATCCAGCATCTCTCTGCAAGCATCTTGTGGTTTTACTAAAGCTTCCTTACTTCTCAAGGGAGAAGATGGATTATTCCTCAAACTTTCTCAGAAATGACTTCGCAGTCCTAATACATTAAGGGAAGTCCATTATTTGTGAAAAATTGTTTGACTTGCTTCCTGTTATGTCTGGATCCTTAATACTATAAGGAAAGTGTGTTTCATCCTTGCCAAATACATTTGACTAGGAGCACACTTCGGTTTGCAGAAGCTTTTGTTTCCTTCTTAGTAGCGAAATATATTCAGTTCATATGTTATTTTCTGGAATGATGGCAAATTGCCATGCCAGGCTCTAATCAACAGGCATATGGGAGATGAAGGTGGTTCTGGATAGCGTGCTTTGCCTTTGAAAAGGAGACAGTCTAGATATTAGTTCAGTAGACCTAAAGGCAGAAACCCAGTGTAACTGTCCACCCTAGAAAGTTCTCATCACTTTTGCTAACCACAGTTAAATCTCCTGAAACAGGACAGTTGTATGCAAGTTTATAAATACCTGAAGCTGTTATGTTTGTAGCAGGTGTTTCTTCTGGTCCTCTGCATCCCCTCCAAGAGATCTTGGCCTGTGGGGAGGAACTCCCTTACTGCACCTGGAGACTGCAGAGCCAGCATGGAAGGTGCCTATTTGTACTACAGTCAATGATTAACAACTGACTGCCCTGCAAAGGTGTGGCTAATCTGGTCAAAGGCATTGAGCCTAGTTGAAAAGAGGCTCTTTCTTCTCCATGACTTTATCTACTTATACACCTGATCCAGTGGTTGTAAAGGCTCATGATGCCCTCTAACTGGGGAAGGCTGCAGTGAAGAAAAGACGCTTTTGTTGGATGCTGAGTGGATCTGTATTGTAAGCTCAGTTAGGAGACCACTGTATTTAAAATGACTGTGAACAGGACTGCCCTCCAGTCCAAAAGTCATTGTTAAACTTTGGGTGGATAAACTCATTCCAGAGCCTTGCACTGCTGTTAGCTGCAATAAAACTGTGTCCCTGTTGCTTTCCTATCTGAAGAAGATCAGAAGAATGGTGCTGGAGAGAGGTGGGAGGGGAAAAGGAGGAAAATGTGGTATGTGAGGTTGTGTGTGTGAAAAGAAACTTTGTTTTTCACAAGCCAAGTAAATCACTTTAAAAGAAAGGGGTGATGTTACAGAATAGAAGCTATTCCATTAAGTCATCAGTGGAACTTCAGCCGCCTCTTCTGGAGAGGCTGGCCTCTTGTCTGTTTTGGGTTCTTCAGGGAATTATTTCAACACTTGTGTCATCATGGCTGAAGTAACTGTATTCCCTTGCAGTTCCTTCTAGGGTCACTCAGGCTTTCACAACATGTACAGAAGTTGCTGTGTTTGAAGCACTCTCACCTTAGTCTTGTGCTTTTCTGGATCTCCTTCTGCTTTTTGAAACTGAGAAGATGGATCTATCCTCACTAGTTCTCAGGGTATTCCAGGTCCCTTTCTGTGGGTAATGTTTGAAACCAAACCCACAAAAGCTGGTGTGAATGGTGAGCAGGGACCCAGAGGCTGATATGTTCCTAGTCAACAGTAAGCTGGGATTTGCTGAGCATCTTTCAGGCCAAACTGATCTATTGCATGCAGGAAGGTGGCAGATCAGCCCAGGCCAGCAATGGGTATAACTAAACACTAAGTATTGGAATAGTCCAGCTGTGAGCAATTGTACAAAAGGGTAGGAAGCAGAACATTAGGCTTGTGAGGTCCAGGCAAGTATGTAGAAATCAGTCCAGGGATTCTCCTCTATGTAGTGACTGCTCCTGTGCTCCGGAAAGCCACATGAATTCTTTAGAGTTGCTTAATTTTTACTCCTTAAGTGTTGTTTCTCTGTTTCTAATTCAGGAACTTGCAATGGCAGAAACAAGACAGGTGACATTTTTATTGTCCCCCTGCCTGCTATCTGTCAGTGGTTTGATTTGTAAAACCACTGGGAAATGGTATTTGTAGCTTTTCCTGTTGAGATAAGGCCTGGCAGCTTGTTCCTAGTGACATAAAGCTGTCAGTTGGTATGTGAGGTGAGCTTCCTCCTGACTGAGTACAGACTGGTTCCATGCTGCTGTAACATTTCTCAGTGGGATTCTGTTAATTCCTGTAGCTGGCACTGTTTAGGATAAGCTAGGAAAGTAGGTAAGCTCTGTGCTTTCATGAGTTTTGTGATTTAAATTGGATCCACAAACATCTGTTGAGTCTGTCTCCTGCAAAAGAGGTTCTGAGACTTCATATGTCACCTTAATTGCCACTTGTTTGTAAGCAAAATGAGCAAAGCCATATCTGACACAGAGGTTTGTGTGATGTATCTCTGAATGTTGAGTAGAGTAGGTTGATGCCATGCTTGAGCTTATCTTACCCTGACATATTTATTGGTCTGGAGTGAAAGCTTTGGGGAAGTACAATAAAGGCCAGCACTTTGTTCATTTCAGTGTAACTGTGTGTGCAGTAGCTCATACTAGTGCAGCTTTTGGTTGGCAGTTGTCAAGTTGGAGCTCATATATTTGTCCCTGCCCATGGCAAGGGGGTTGGAACTAGATGATCTTAAGGTCCTTTCCAACCCTAACTATTCTATGATTCTATATTTATGCTCTAAGGAACAGCCTTATTTTCTGCTGGAAGTTTTTTTTTCTTAATTTTTAGCCTATTCTCTGTGTTGCTGCTGCAGTTATATCCCAATGGGCAACAGTACAAAAATGCAAAATACCTGTATCTGGTTTCTTTGCAAAAATTAAATACATGAGGATTTAGTGGCGGAATGTGCTTTCTACTGATTTGGGTGTAGGCATCAGCGAAAAGAGGTTTGTTTACAAAGTTTCCAAAACTTTTGTTCTTTTTTAAGTGTGAAGAATATTTAAAAGCCTATGGTTATAAATTTGATTCCTTCTCTAGAGAGCTAGATGCTGGCTCTGGTATATACATGTGCAATCCCTTTGATTCCTCTACACTTAGCAATTGGGGTACAAGGATAGAAGATATCTTATCGATATACCTTCTCATAAAGGTGGCTGGTTTCACATTTGGGGCAGAAAGACCAGTGGCTTACAGAGTCAGGTATGATGTGATGGTCTTCCTTTGGCTGTCCCAGTTAAGAAAGCTGTGACCTGTACCATAGCCTTGTATGTATATAAATCACCAAAGTATAAACTAAACATACACAGTGGGTGCACTGTGGAAAAGGGATTTATTTGCACTTGTCTCCAGCTGTACAGGCTGTTCTGGGCTCTGCTTTGTCACAGTGCCCGCTGTCAGCTGCTGCATGGGTGCCCTGCAGTGATGGTTACCACCTGGTATGTCACTCCTCTGAAATGCCTTTGCATGTGCTAATAAACAAACCTAAGGCATAATGTTTATGTCCACTAAAATAAACTGGACACAGAGCAAGGAGTCAGGCACACAGATCCCTCAAGGAAGCATAGGTTTGTTCATTTCAAACTCCCATGCTCTGTAAGAACCGTTCACCTGTAGTAAGCAGAAGAGTAGAACCACACAGAGGGTGGGGAAGAAGCACATTTAGCAGCAGAATGATCAAATGAAGCTGTAGCATTGGTGAGGTTTTCACTTTTGCCTTCACATTTCTATATACAAAGGGTACTGCACACAAACTGGTTTTTCTCTTTGGCAATTTCATTTCACTGCACCCCCATGCAGTAAAGCGAGGAGCATTTGTTCTGGCTATGCTTGGCGCCTCAGCTGGTATGTCTGGATGAGGTTTGTTGTTTTCAGCAAACGTCTTTGTGAAATGTGTCTGTTGCAGGCAGCTTTTGAGATAGCAGGTTTGGGATTGATCCAAGATGCATTAAACATGCAGATCTCTCAGTGGTGTCAGGGGGTTCTGCTAGTGCCCAGCACCATCCTTCTGGATTAGCCACCTGTAAACAGAGTAAGTGGTGCCTAGCATGTGGCAGCCTCTGTGTTCTCTGTTTTGGTCTGTGGCTCCATGCTCACAGAGGTAATCATTGGCTGGCCGAGTTGCAGGGCTGTCAATGGGAAAGCATGTTTGTTTTCTCAGCAACACATGTCCAGCACCCTCACCCCACCCTAGAAGAAAGAGACAGTGATGGTAAAGTAGCATTACCTTTCTGGTCACCGTAGTGGCTGTCACAGAAAGAAGGAATTCAATGCTGTGATTTCTGGTCCTTTGAGTCATATTAATTATTACTGTTATTACCATTTCCAGTGACCTAGTTTAGAAAGTCATCCCCCTGGGACTGAATCATGATGTCCGTGCATGTCCTTGATAGTAAATTGTGTCACCACTTGTTGCACTTCATGAATGGGCAGCTGGGCGGACTTGGATCTTTCTCCGTCTGTGGTCAGGATGTCCATCACAGCTACAGCAGCTGTAGCAGCAGCAGCTGCAGGCAATGATCATGAGCACCAGAACAGTAACTGGAAAGACAAGCAAAAGGTACTGTTTATCAACATATGGCCAATCACCACAGAGTAACCCTGTGTCTCCTCTAAGTTGTTCAGTGAGCAGCAGAATGAACAAAGCCTGGTTTCTTGCCACATTTTTTCCCCCCATATCCCCACCTCCCTCCTCCTAAGTTCATGCTCCCTTGGGTTAGTTATCCATTTAATCTGGACAATCATTACTGGATATTTCATGATCCTAACAGCTATATACCAAACCATGTGGAGGCATACATTTACCTGCTTAATGGGCTGTTGTTTCAGAGGTGCTGTGTGGTGACTAAGTACAGCTGTGTGCCTCGAAAGGATGAAGATCCAACTCTCTCTCTAGTTGTGTGAGAAACAGCTCAAGAGGATTTGGTTAGTCAAACTGGCAGTTGTGTTTCTGAGGAGTGTGTGCAGTGTACCCTTTAATGAGGACAGATACTTGTGACTGTGTTGGCTTTACTCTTTCTTATGTATTTCATTTGAAAAAAATACATGCTGCAAATGCAAGGATTGTTTCACAAAGCTTTGGGCTAAATTGCTGCTACCCTACACTAGGCATGACAGTTGGTGTTGGGAGGAGTATGTTAGTTTATCAGGAACAGGAAAGGATGACATGTGTGTGTGCATGTGTTCCTTAGCAGTCTGGAGCTGGGCTGACAGGTTATGGTACCTATGGAAAACCTGCTGTAGGTATGAAAAAACTAAAGCAGCAGGTGTGTCTTTCTGAATTCCAGCCCAGGGAGGAGTGTCCAGGCTGGATCCACTCCTTTCCTTTTAGCTGTGAGAAAAGTGTACGTTGTGCAGGGGGAGGGCCTTTCTTCCTTCCTGCTTGTTTTCCCATTGTCTAAACAAACTTCATCCCTCTGGATCAAGCAACTTGTTATTATTAGTTCCATGCCATCCCCGCACAGAGCAGGAGGAGAGATCTTGTCATTACCAGAGAAGAATAAATAGGGTCGTTCCACTGAAGTCAGCACAGGAATGATACTTGGAGTCTCAGACTTTGTGTCTTCTGCAGCAGTGAGGTGCCCTAATGCCATTTGTCATAAACTATCTCCCATGCATCAGAACATAGCAGCAGCTCTGGTAGAGTACTGCTGTTTAATGCAGTAATATGAAAGCTCTGGGGAAAGAAGTACTGTTGCCTGTTGTTCTCTGCATGCATGTAGAGACAGACACTAAGTATTAAAACATTACCTAGAAACTAAACTGTGCCACAGAAGAAACGACTGCCAACAACCCCAACCCAGCAACAGAGTGAACTAAGCTGCCCCCATAGAAGAGAAGAGACATTCTGACATCCTTCTTCATCCACTGATACACTCACCGATAAACAGAAGAACCACACAAAAGGACACAATCTCCACTGGGTCAGCCTTGGGCAGTTTCTGGAGCTTAAGGAGAAGCTTCTCACCAATGGTTTGCATTTCCTTCAGAAAGCCTTCAGAAGACATTCTGGCTCAACCTCCCCAGGCTTTATGCTGCGGAAGAACCAAATAGAGAATAAACCTTTCCACTGACTAATGCTAGCAAACTGCCAGCCTTCTTATAGGGCTGGTGATCACAAGGAAAACAAGTTTATCTGGTCTCAGTCCTTGTTCCCAGTAGCTAAGGTGGAGAACTATTAATTGTCTACGTGTTTTGGCACTGGTTTAATTTCAAAATCCGGGTTTGAGGGTGCTTTTGTCAGCTGTACTGTTCAGCAAAGGCAAAATGGTGTTTCTTGTAAAAGGACACTTATTTCAGCAGGCACAGAGTTAGAACTGGACAGTGCCTGCCCTTGGCTTGCACCTAAGAAAGCAGTTTTTTTCCCAGTTCTCTTATTTTGTCCTTCCAGAAAGAAATGCAATTCTAACTGGAATTCCAAATGCTGAACTCCTGTGGTGCATAGTTTTCAATTATTTTTTACTGAGTAACATAGCCTTGAAGACTTCTTGCACGTTCACCCACAGAAAGCCCCTTCAAAAACTAAGACACTTACTTCAATACCTCACTACAATATCATTAATAATGTTTTACCAAACAGTTTTACTGAATGGTGACATTAAGAACTAAAGTCTGTGTTCGCTGGTGACAGCTGGACGCTTTTTAATTTCTTACAGGTGAATGCAAGTTTTATATGGTAAGTTAAATGTAGCTTTTTTTTTTTTAAGCCACAGTCTGTTCTAATGATGCAATACATGAACAGAGCAGTGGATGCCCATCTGTCACTGCTGGTGATGAGCAAAGCAAAAACCCCTGGATCTGTTGGAGAGACAATCCCTTAATCCCTACTGCCCTGCACAGTCATTTTACACCCTCTTTATTCCCAGAAAGCATGATCACCAGGAACTGTTGTTACTGAAAATAATTTAGTCAAAGTTAGGTGCCTCAGTTTTGCCGCCAGTATTTGCTGTTTTGTCCCATGAGCAAGATTTTGGAAGGCATCACAACAAAGAAGCTTGCATGAGAGCTATGGAAGTTAAAATTTTGCTTCAGTCAGTAATTGGAATAGGATATTGTTGAGAAATACCCATTGTTTCATCTAAACCAAGTGATTGGACAGGTCAACACTTGGATGAATTATAACACTTATGTCATTATTATATCAGAATGTACTAGCGTGTGTGTATTATAATAGTACTATTTTGTGGGACTGGAACATTGCTATTTAATATTTATTAATGTGTTATCTTGCTGATAACACAAAGCCAAGTGACCAAGAGAGTACTTCCAGAATAAGCCAGCTAGTTCATTACTGCAGATCCAGTTTGGCTACTCAAACAACAGCTGCTTGGAGTTCAGCTCTTCTAAACACGCTGAGGACAGAAAGACCTTGGCTATATCTTTTTCATGCTGGGCTTCAATACTACAGTGCCAAGTTAAATTACATTTTGTATGTTTATGCAATTCAAAAAGCATTTTCTTTGTTCTTTGAAATCCAAGATAAGAAATAAAAATCCGAACCAGCTGGTGTCCTATGGATGGGGGTGGATGGAAAATGTACAGCTACAGAAAGTTCTCTGTCCAACTCAGCAGGGAGATAAAGCTGTGGCCTTTTAACCTGAAAAGGTAACTTTTGAGACTAGGGTTAGTAAGTTCTTTCTAGATGATTGCGCCCCAAGTGAGCTGCTGCAGAAATGGCTGCTTTATCTTCTTCACAGTGCCGTGGGATTCTGTGGTTGTGTCAGGAAGTTTCCAGTGTTGTTGCTATTCCAAGAGGTGGCGGTGCAGGCAGAGCTGGAGTGGGTTGTGTGTTCTGCTCTTGGCTCAAGAAGGGAAACTTTCTTTTTTTTTTTTTTAAGTATTTCTGGCTCTAACATTCTGAAAATGTTTGTTCCCTTTGGAGGTGCTGCTGCCTACCTGGCAGCTCTCCTAGTAAGGAATCTGTTGTCACCTTTCATGCCACGCTTTGGGCTGCACCAGAAGCAGTGAGTGTTAAGAGACAAGATTCTGAAGTTTGGGCATCCAGTGTAAAATTACTGATTAGGATTGTAGAACTCCCCATGGATTAGCCAAGTGCTCAGTCTAAAATGACAAGAGATGGCTCAGTAACAGACCAGAGCTGGAGCTAAGTGAGAGAGTTTTTATTCGAAAACTTGCAAGGAATGTTGCTTGTTTACTTTGGTTTGAACCTCAGAGACAAAGTTTTGATGTTGGTAGCGCAGCCTCCAGTCCACCCATGAGGAAGCAAATGTTCTTCTGCTCAGTTGCACTTCTGACAGCACACAGGTGCCAAGAGGAAAAATCACTTACTTTTAAAAAAAAGCAAAACCAAAAAACCCATGAAAAGCTGATTATATTCATGGACTTTTGTATCTTCCATTCTGCTTGTGATGTAAAGTCTTTGGTCAGGTCTAGTTTTGATTGTGATCTTTTTCCAGTTGATTTCAGTAGAACCAAGATCTTGCCCTAGAGATTAGCATAAGGATAAGGCTACTGGGTGAGTTAAGTGTCTTATGCTTCTGCCTCATCTTGCTCATGTACACCCCAACAGCGATGTCAGTACTTACAGATTGCAGAGTGGAGCTGTAAGAATTAATCTTTTATTTTTTATCACACTATGTTCAAGTAAGCTCCCAGTCACCACCACCAGTAGAGGCTCAGGTGGTGCAGGATGTTTGGCTGAAGCAGTCACTGTAGTGATTGTTATTAAAATGGGCAAGTCTTAAGTGATTTGAAACTTAAGGTTGTAGGTCTTAACTGGCAGTTCACTTTCTGAGATTAGAGTGCTGTTCCAGAGCCTACAGCAGCCACCCAAGCTAGTACCTCACAGATTCTGTGGGGTTTGGAGCAAACATAATTGTCTGCCTGTGTTTTTCTCAATTGGGATTTCATGTCCTTCATCAGAACTGCATCCATGGAGGATAGGAGCCCTCCAGAGGAGAGGAGACATGCTGCCAGTTCAGCCCTGCTGATGGAACTCATTATGGAAAAATGACAGCAGTACAGTATAGTCTTCATAAGGCGTTGTCAGACCTAATGTCATGAACTTTTGCTTCACAGCTGTAGCTACAGATCACATGAAGTAAGAATAGAATCAAGAGAGGCAAGATGAGAAAATTGCATAGAAAAGAAGGTGAACACAATGCTGGTGCCTGTGAGAAGTGGTTGGGGAGTTCCAGCTGAGGAGCCCTGACAGGCTGAAAATACTGGTTTCAGCTATTTCCTCTTCTGTTCTTTATAAAATAGCTCATCTCTCCAGTGTTGCCAGTGGGACTAGATTATCAAGTCTTTCTGCCCTCCTCGATGTTATAAGGCCTAGCAGGGGAGGGAATAGAACAAGTCTTTTAATTTGAGTTTACTTTTTTTGAGGAAAAAAAGGCCAAATGCCATGTACTGTAGCCTTGGTTGAAAAGAGAGCACAGAGCAGGGGGATGCCCAGCATCTGGACATGTGCTGCTCTGCTGCAAGGATTAGATGACCCTTTCAAACCAAAGAAGCACATCCTACATTTAGGGCTTCTGTAGATTGATTCCCAGAAAGTGCTTCTATTTGTTTTTAATGCAGATTCATCTTGCTATGCCCACTGACTAAAGCAGTGAAAATTGCCATAATAGCACTGAAATCTTTCTGAACTGTTTCAGTGGACTTATGCCATACTGAAGCACTCAGAGAGGTTGGCTGCTCAGCCCTTTTGAGAATAAAGCCATTAAAAGGCCTCAATCTAGACATCCAAGAGGAAAACCTTGGTTAGAGTTTCTCTGTACTGTGAACTGGCTGTGTGTGGTAGATTCCAGGCCTCAAGCAAGAGAAAGAGCTTTGGGATGAGCGTGTAAGGTGGGGTCCCACATCCCTCTCTGCCTTAAGCTAGTCAAGCTACTTTAAGTAAGTGGAATTGATGTGAATTGCTTGGGTTTTTTTGGCTTGTCTTTGTTTTGGAAAGCTGTGTCCATCCTGTGTGTCTACACGGGTGCATCAGAAGTTGAACTGTAGAGAGTGGGTGAGCTTACTTTTACTGCTGAGGAATGAGACACTTGTTTTGTCATGACCCCTGTGGCATTTGAGCAGATAATTTCAGTGCAAGCAACATGAATTTGAGTTTGTGGTTTAGCCCCAGGACTGGAAGCCAGTAAGTGCATGTGGTCTTCCTGGACTGCCACTGATGCTTCCTGGTTGTGTGACTTTGAATAAGTCATCTCATTCCTCTGTTGGGTGACTTGATCTCTGCAAAGTGGCAGAATAGGCAACCATTTCAATTTCATGAGGTTTGTCTGCTGGTTGTTGAGTGTCCAGGTCTCTTAACATGCTCTGAAATCCTTATCTAGAAAGACCCTGGTCTAGCTGCAGTTACAAACTGAAATGGTTGTAACTTGCTGACTGCCTGTTACACTCCAGTCACCGAGTGTTCAGGATGAAATAGGTGAAAGCATGGCTTCTGCTCTTGATTGCTCCTTATCCAGCCATGCTGCACAGGGGTTTATTTCTCTTGATGTGATCCCAATCCATTGGCTTCACTGTGCTCCCTCTGTAAATTTTTGCGTGCATGGATTTGTTGCTATAGTAACCTAAACATGGAAGTGGAGCTTTGGAACGGGGAGTTTGTTGGTGGTACCTTGAACTGCTGATGCCTCTAGTCCTATGGCAGCAAGTCCCAGTGAGTTTGACATCCTTCACTATACCCATTACACACGTCAGCAATGCTCCAGACACCTTACAAAGTTGGACCTCCCTGGTGTGCCCAAACAAGCAGAATCCAGGGTAATGTTCTCATTGAAACGTTGTCTTTTTCCCCAGGACTGTGGCTGTGGAGAAGCAAATACTTTGTGGTGTTCCTACTCAGACAAGTTAAATAAGTTGGTTGCAATCGGACCTGTATAGGGGTGGGAAGCCTTTGTGGATTGTGGTAATGTATTTGGTAGGAGATCTTAGAATGCAATCCCAGCCACACAGACAGAGGGTGCTGAGCAGCTGAAGGGAAGAAGATGCTTTTTATTCTGGTTTAAAACTTTCAAATAAACTCTGACTGCATTTGGCCATTTTCTTAAGAACATGAAGGCTTGGCTAGTTTCTGAACCTACCAGCTTTGTTCTTAATTCCTGGAACACACTTCTGATTTTGCATGGATAAGGTCTGTGGTGCTTCCTGTCCTCAAACAGTGCTGGGCTTCTTGGTGGTATCATGGTTTAGGTGCATTTTGGCAGAACATGTAATAGTTCCTGTACGATTGTTCATTGTTCTAAGAACTTCTGAGATGAAAAGGGCTATAGAAATGTAGTCATATCATTAGTGCATGGTTTTCCCTCATAGTTGTTAATGCAGCATGGTTTGCTGCCATGACTGTAGTTGACCAGCTACGTAAAATTTAACTACAGTTCACAGACAAGCCCATTTTTTCCCCTAAAACAGGAGCGAATGGAGCCAAACAGACCTATAATTCATTCCCAAACAGATGAAAATAGTTTCCACTATCAAGAGAATTCAGCCTTTTAACAGCACACACCCAAAACTGTTAAATTGCAGCTCAGTGTCATGGAAGAAAAGTTTTGGCTTGGTCAGCTGGCCTAGAAAGGCAGCCACAAAGTTTTTCAGATTATAAAGCTGCCTGGACTGGGTAGCCATTTGGCTGAAATACCCTGTCATCTCCACCACCCACTGTTTGGAAATTGGTTTTGAAGCAGCACTGTAAATGTCCCTTCCCTCCCCTACAACCTAATATTAGATTAATATAAAAAGGCACTGAATTCCTCGCAACTGCGGTTTCAGTAGCTGAGGTACCCACTGGGGCACTGAGCTGAGAGTCTTTGCACCTCTGCAGGACACCCAGGTTTTCTCCAGTCCATCCCACAATCAAGTCCACAAAACCCCATTCCTCACTGCTAGTCCCATTTTTAAGTGGGAAAACCAAAGCACTGAGCCATCCAGTGAAAGGAAAAGGTCAATTTTAAAAATAAACCTGTAGCTCTTCTACAGGAGAACTTTTTTTTAGGGTTGCTGATGCTTGAACCTAGCCTGGAAGTCTATTCTAATATTAGCAAAATAACAGTTTCCCAGGAAGCTGACAGAGGTAACTGTGTGCTTTGAGAACCTTGTAAATAGTTACTTCCAAACATCCTGGGATCTCTCAGTAGTTTGGTGTTTGAGGTGAGGCAGCTGGAGCCCCCTGAGAGTGCTGCAAACACTTCCATCTTCTGTCAGCTACCTTTGTGCCCTGGCCTTGACTGATCTCAGACCTTCAGGTCTCAGAAATTACATCCATTTTTGAATTCTTGTGAAATATGCTCGCCTGAGCCTAGTGAAGATGCTGCTTGGGTGTAACAACTCAGAACTTGGGTGTAAGAGCTCAGAACTGAAGGCTGCAACAGCTCCTTTCTCAGAAGCTGTTTTGCCCTTTATCAGCTGTGGTTGCAGGGGGTAGTGGTGAGATCCTGCCAGGAGCCGAGGGATGGGCGCTGCTTTCCTCACCCAGCTTTCATGCAGTCCCTGCATCCAGCTCCGTGGAGCAGGGGGTTGTGTTCCAGAAAGGCTCAGCTCTATCCATCTCTGCTTAGTTTGTACTTCACTCCCATAACCGCTTTAGCAGTGCAGTCAGGCTGAGAGGCCTGTGCATTATGACAGCTGTAATACAAGCTGCTTTTATCCAGACATGTGTTTCACATTACTTC
>JASSUY010050182.1:0-16045 GCA_032466535.1 Forpus xanthops | reverse complement strand
AAGAGGGAGGCTCGGGGCCCCCCCCGCCCCCCCCCCCCCCCCCCCCATGTACAACTCAGCTGCGCTGGACAAGCCCCCAGCCAAGCATGTTAAGATTGTCTTTTGGCTCAGAACACTTGGTGTGTTTCTCTACCTCCCCCCAGACTTTCTCCCCTCACTCCTCCCTCCTGCCTTCCCCCTTGCCCCCCAACTTTGTTTTTCCAATAATTTAGGAAACCATCTTAACTGCAACAACGAACCTACAGTGACTCTTCATTTGCAGGGTAGAAACTTGCCCCCGTCCCTTTTGAATACAGGGCTGGACTGGAGGCACGTGAGTCTTTGCTCCTTACGCAGGCAGTTCCAATCTGGTGTTTGTACAACACACAGGTCAGAAAGACCCGCCCTCTGTTCTGCATTAATGGGAATGGAGAGAAGTGGAAATACCTGATCCTTAACATTCTTCCCTACTGGTATGTGTAAGATCAGGATCCTTTTGGTGAGAATTGGCTTCCTGCCTCTCTCCCTACCTGTTGGTAAACAGCTGACTGCCCCCATACCTTCTGGAAGAGGCAGGTGATCCTGGCTCAGTGTCAGGAGTTGCAAGAGCTTCCAAACAGAGTCACTGGCTTTGGGTGGCAGCAGACAGGGGGTATGTGGTCAGTTTCCTTTGTAGTCCCCCTTCCTTATCCAGTAGCAAAATGAGATGAGAGCCTGGGCTATGGGACACCTCTCTATGTAAAACCAAGGCTTGGACTTGATGATCTTAAAAGGTCTTTTCCAACCTAAACAATTCTGTAATTTCATGTATTTGGGGAATCCTCTTCCTTCCCTTCTCACTGCATTCAGACGTGATAGTTTTGTTACTGCAAACCATAGACCATGTATGCGTGTGTATGTGTCTCTCACGCAGTGGGTTCTCAGGCTGTTTTGAATAGTAAACCAGCATCTGTGCCCGAAACACTGGCTGATTTTTTTAAATGCTCTTGTTAGAAGCTGTGTAAAATCTTTCCAATTATTTCTATTGGACCCAGATGTTGAACTTGCACAATATGCTGGTTCCCTGACCGGGTTTATTTGCTAAGCTCTCTGCTTCAGGTTTTGGGGGCTAAACTTTGCTCTAGCTGGGAGGAGCTCTGGAGAAGCGCTGTGGCTGCACCCGCTTGGTTTCACAGGCGCTTGCCTGTGCTCGCAGCTACTCCCTGGTGGCACATACACATACGGAGGAGCAGAGCAGCCCTCTTGTCCACATTAATACATCAAGTCACTGCAGTGGAGAATGCCCTGTGCTAGACCTGCTTATCAGCTTGAGTCACATTCCTTAACAGCAGCAGAACCACAGCAGCTGCCTTCCGCATCACAGCGGAGCCCCTTCTGCGGCTCTGGGGCCGTGGGCCCGCTCCTTGTCCCTGTCGCACTGGGCGCAGGTTCCTGCAGCTCTCATTAAAGCTTTTCTCCCGAGTGTCCCTTGCGCACGGATTGGGGTTGGGCAGGCTCTGCTCAGCGGCTGACTCCGCAGTTCACCGCGCAGACAGCTAGGAAAGCTCCACTCCCTGCTCTCAAGGTGTTAGGGTTGACCGAACAACAGCTCAGCCTTACCGCAGCCGCGCACCAGCTCTTCTCTCGTTCGGTCCTGTTGAGCGCTCAGGTCATCTCCCCTCGGCCGGCTCCTCTGGCGCCGCTCTCCGCGGGCTGCTCGCAGCCAGCTGTTGGCTCTGCCCGGTTTTTGTTATTGGTTGTCCCGGAGACGGGAAGTTTCCTGTTACATGTGCCAGAGAGGGAGGGTGGGCCCGAGGAGTGGAGCCTGGGGCGAGCTCCCGCACACCGAGCGCGGCACTTGTTGCTCGCATCCTCCCTGCGTTTCCTCCTAGCGAGGTCTTTGCTTGTTTTCCTTTTAATTACAGCTTTTTCTGGAGTGAGACTTGACTTGACTCGGTTCTCTCCCTGCGATAGTTTCGGGGCTGTTAAAGTAATTATGCTGCCCGTGAAGACTCACAGGGAAGGAGCTTTTCTCTTGTGCTCCTTGGTGGGACAGGACGAGGTCTGTAGGACTGTGGAGCAGAGCCTGCCCGGATAGGGCACAGGGACGCTGCTGCTGAAGTCACTTTGCTCCCTGCCCTTGGCCCTGGTGTTCACTCTCTTGATGCCTTGTGTTGGGACAGCTGGCACCCCCTGCCTTGTCCCAGAGGTTGTTGAAGTTCAGATGATGTCCTTCAGGCAGGTGCAAAGTGATGATTTCTTATCAACCTCATCATTTGCTCTCCTATTTGATAAAGATCATCAGACGGCTTTTGCTCAGCAACTGGCAACTTCATGACTTATTTGTACTCACATGATTTTTGTCGTTTTTAATGCTTTCATTTCTTGGCTTAATTCTAAGACTTTCTGGTTGGTTGCTTTTCAGGGAGTTCTTCTGATGAGCTGTGTACCCTTCTCTGGCTTATATTAGGGGATGCTCTCTTCTGATATATTTTGGGAGAGGCAGAGCTGCTTTTGGGGTATGTGACTTTGCTTCTCTGACTACTCTTCATCTGCTTCTACTAATTGGAAGGAGGCAAAAACATGTTAATGAACTCAATTGTTATTTGCTCTTTCTGCTATCTCATGAGGTCAAATCAGGGTAGGATGTCTCAAAGGAAATGCTAACTTTGTTTGGATATTTTAAAGACCAGTGGTCAGCTCATGCATACTCCTGTTGGAGGGTGGGGTAAGCAAATAATACAGTTGCATATTTAAAAGGTGAAATAATTTTGGGACATGTGTAATAATAAAAACTACCATTAATTTATGTAAATCATCTCTTCATTTCTTGGGCATTAGTCAGGTGCTTAGGAAGTTCTCTCACCACATGTTAATGCATAACCAACTGTGTTTCAGGACCTCTTGCATTAAGGATTAATCTAGTGTTTACCCTCAACATTGCTATTGGTAACTCCAGTTTTGGCCTTTTGACTTCCATTACAGGACTGCAGTCTTAGTTCTGCAGGTGAATTTCCGTTATGACCCAACTCAGGAGCACTGCTGGCTCAAGTGGAGCCATGGCCACAGTTTGGGTAATTCTGTGGGAAGGTACAGGCAGTTACAGGAGGTGGGATGACAAGGGCTTGGCTTTACAAGCCTGATGGGTTAGAAACTAGAGGTCTGTGTTCCAGTGATTTCAGGGCTGATCTGTGCTCCCACAAAAGCCTTGCTTGGGGCATCTTTTATTTGCATTGAGAGGGAAGTTTGTGGATGGCCCTCCCCAGACTGGTGAGGAGGCTATAAGGGTGAGGAGAGTGCTCGATATGCCTCAGTTATCTCTAATACAGATCACTGCATGTGAGAGATGTGGACTAATGAGAATGCTTGCCTGGTTTCTTTTGGGGAAACAAAAAGCTGTCTTGCAGCTTGCTGACATTTCTATAGTCACGTTGCACTGGCAGTACAGGCAGCACCAGTAGTTCTTTTGGAAAGACAGAACAAGGGCATCAAATGTGTTGTCCCCGTCCCGGTCCCCCCACCCCTCCTCACCATGTGAAAGGAGCTCTTTGAGTGCCAGGGAAGAGCGAGTCAGCGCAGCTCTGCATGGGGACATAAAGCCAGCTTTGTGCAGGGATTCAGTGCCCCAGACCATGCTATGCTGCTGCAGCCCTCCTTACCTGAGCAGTGCCAGGCCCTGCACACTACAGCCTGGTGGCAGCAGCCTGTGACCTGCTGCTTTGCTGCTTCACCTCCTCTGGGGTGGTGAGTGATCCTCCGGACCCATGGGAATGTGAGCTGCAGGCCCGACAGGGTTGGTCTGTGAGGCTTTGGGAGAACTACAGTTGTGCTTCCCCCAGACACACACATGCACACCAGTTGAGAAACAGACCACATTTGTATGTTCAGACATGCCTTAAAGGGTTTATGATAAGAATAAATGGAGTGCTTACTCTTACTTTTTCTCCTGTGTGATCCACTTTTTGCAGATGAAGTTGGTAATCCAGCTAGGGCGCTCCTTGGGAAGGAGAAAAATCTCCATTTTGTTCTTCCTTGAAGTAAAAAATTCTCTTCTAAAATACCTCTTGTTGCTGCTTGGCTGCAGGGCTTGATCTCTGAATGCCTTATGAAGTGTTTCTGTGTTTCTAATATTAGTGTGTTAATAGACAACTGCCACTTCTGCTGTAAAACCTAAGTTTTAAAAAGCACCTCTAAATTCTGCCCATTTTCTTAAAACAAGAAAAACAAGTAACTGCTGGGTTGTTCTTCACATTGTAAAAATAGTGTCTTCACTGGTTTAAGTCAGGAAGTGTACTAGAGGAGAATTGACTTCCTGCCTGTATTTGAATGAACATATTTCTATCACCAAACTCTTTTGTAGATACCCAAAAGCACTGATGGCTGCCAGAAATCTTTTGAAGATTCCTGGAAGAATGTAATCATCTTCACATGGCCACTTTGCTAAGGCTGGTAGAGCTGGTTGTGCAATACTGCCTAAGCAAATGGACTGGCTTTCCTGGATGTGGGACTCCAGCTGACCATTTGGCTGCAGCTCTGAAGCATGCATTTGTGGGTCGAGACCAAGGCTGTGTTACCTGAGCAGTACTTCCTTATCAGCTCAGTCTGGACTCTCTTTCTATGACTTAATTTTCATTCCTGTTTCTTAAAATGTAGATTTCTTCAAACCAGAAGCAATATAATTAGAAGCTCTCCAATGTGGAAATACATAGACATCCTCTCAACTCTGAGGTGTAGTGATCAACAGGGCTCCTTTACACATTTATCCTAGAGCCACTGGACATGGAATATATATGGCCAACAATGCAGAATTAATAACTGCATATTTTATCGTGCCTTTTGCCGATCTCAAAGATCTGAAATCATTTAGCAGAAGAGATTGACAGTTCTTTTCTACATGTGGTGAAGTGGAGGCAGAGAGACCTTGAGCAACTTGCCAGGAAGAAAACCCCAGTTCTGCTCCAGAACTTAATCCCCGTGATTCCTGCTGGAACAGGCGTCCTCTGCAAAAACATCCAGAACAAACCAAACAAACCTCAAGTTTTTATCAAAAGACACCTTGTATTTGGAGGGCAGAGTTCTTGTCAGTAGAAGTAATTACCTGTTCATTTTCCCTTTTGTTTCCCAGATGTCGCCATGCTGCCATAGCCAAGTACTTTGGGGATATCACCCCTCTTTGTAACAAGTGCTGTGATTACTGCAAGAACCCAGCGGCAGTGAAAAGACAATGGGAGTCACTGGAGCGGTGCAGCAGCAGCTGGAGCAGGACCTGCATTGGGCCCACGAGCCCCTCCTGGGGGGACTACGACCCAGAACTGTATGAAGGAGGAAGAAGAGGTTGCAGAGGTTTTAGCAGGTCTGTACTTGGCTGCTTCAAACTCAGCTCATAGGAGCTATCTGCTGGGAGAGCAGAGATTCTCTCCCAGCTGCAGGTCCAGCCATTCCTATTTTCAGCACATGTTTCTGTGTGGTGGTATTTTCCTCTTAACTTCCTGGCAGCAGGAGCTGGAATTTAATTTTCCACGCACTTTGGCAGCCTGGAGCACATTTGTGTCCCAGAGAGCCAAAAGCTGTTCTGACTGACCTAAGAAGTGCCCTGCAGAATGTAATTTGTCCAAGAAACTAGCCTGACATTTTTGGAAAGCAGTGAGTGAGCTCAGCCTGTTCAGTCACAAGCACCAAACCAGTTTGAATTGAGTCCAATGTGACAGCAAAGTATGACGTGGTCCAGACTTCATTTCTGTCTGTGCGCCAGCAGGCTGGGGGACACTGACGGGCCTTGATCACCACAGAGGATATAATGGAGTGCCAGCGTCAGTTGCTAAATTTTAGTGTTTCCCTATCAGGCTGACAGCAAAAGGAAGATGTACAAAGGGAAACATGATATATTCTTTAAAACATTTGGCAGCTTGGAGATGGCAACTTCTCTTCCTCCTTTTTCTCTGGCTGAGTTGCAGCAAAGGTGCAGTTCTGTCAGGATTCAAGCTTGGCTGCCTGCACTGCCTGGGAAGCTTTGCTGAATGTGCATCACTGCTGGCCGGCCTGGCCCCTGCTTTACCTCAGACAGCTTGGGCCTGGGAGCTTTGGTCTTCAGGCAAGACCAGCTCACTCAGAGGGAACTGGTGTCCTTGTGACCTAAGTTTGATATCAGGACCTGAGAAGACATGCCCGGTACTGTTGTAGAGCTCTCTGCCACTTGGCTTATTGAACCTCTCCATAACTTGATTGTAGCTCTGCCTTGGAAGTTGTAATAGTCAATAGTCTTCAAGCTCTGATTTGTAATACCTGTCGGTTTTGGCTGTGACAGCTGTGGAAAGCAGTAAATACTTGGGCTACATCTGGTGAGAATCAGCTGCTGCGTTTCCATGTATCAGCACAACAATACCACAACATTGAATTACTGGCACAGGGTGCCCAAAGAAGCTGTGGCTGCCCTATCCTTGGCAGTGTTCAAGGCCAGGTTGGACACAGGGGCTTGGAGCAACCTCCTCTAGTGGCAAGTGTCCCTGCCAGTGGCAGGGGGTTAGAACTGGATGAGCTTTAAAGTCCCTTCAGCCCATGCCATTGTGTGATTCAGTAACAGTTGGGAAACAGCTGAGGCTGAGGAATGGGTGCTGTGCCCTTTCTGTCATTTCTACTCCAGGGGCAGTAGTAACTGACAGATGGAGTATGTGACACAAGGCAGTGACTCCTCAACCCCATGAGAGAATCTGGAAGAGCTTCTGAAACGGATGGCACCCTCCATTCTCAGAACACTAGTTACATGCTGCTAGTTCATGCTGCTGCTCACTAGTTCATGGGATTAACAAGTCCCATGAGTTTTCGGAGGACACTCACTGCTGTCCAGGTTGAGGGGTGGTAGTGAAACTTAAAACTAAGACGTCTGTAATCATCTTTTGTAAATACTGTAAAAAGTGACCTTGGCTTTTGTAAACCTGTCCCCTAGTTAATACTGCAACTACAGAAATGTTTGTTCCTCTTTTCCTGCCTTATCTAGATATGATGAAGAAAGCAGTGGGAATGGGGATGAAGCCAATGAAGACAGTCGGAAACGGGAGTGGAACAATTTCTACAAAAAGCAGATGAGTCTGCGCAGAGTGAGTTGGTGTTCCCTTGTAAGAGATTTGTGGAGTGTTTGCTGTGAGCTTCTCTTACAGACATAATAAAGATTTCCTGGCACTAATGAAACTAAATTATTGCATGTTGCTTTTGCTTGTTGGTTTTTACTTCTAGTACCTCTGCTTTTGCTGTATTCTCCGTGTTCTGGGTCAGTCCTATAATATGAAGAAACACAGCTTATTCATGTACTGGTTTCTCTGCAGTGCTAATCAAGAGAGTCTTGTTGTCTTTAATTCCTCTTTTATTGGTAAAACCAGATTTTCCCGCTCAGCTTTTCTTGCACATCTCTTTCCTATAACAAAGGTGAGCTTTTTGGCTTTCATACTCATTGTTTTCATTCCTCCATTTTGGTGCCTTTTCCGTGCCTTTGTAACTTCAGCATTATTTTTCCCTGTAGCTGCTTCTAGACCTGCATGTGTATTACAGGAATGGAAATGTTTGACTGATCTTTGTTTTCTTCCAGGGCAAAGAACCAGAAAATGAAGCTTTTGTTCCTCCAAGTAAATATCTTTCTTTACTTATCATGAGTTTTCTCTGGGAGAAGAAAGTCTTGTATTTTGCAGCTGCATGTAATCTATACAGCATCAACACTGGAGGTATCAGTCCCTAGGCACAGATGCTGGACATTTGGCTGTGGAAGCTTGGCTGGAGGAGATGGATCAGAGCTTAGCTTTGGTTGGGGTGAAGATGTGGAATGCACCTTTCTGAATAACTTTTCAAAATAAGCAAGAGAGAAGGAAAACTCTGTCTAACCTGACTTTGTAGGCTGTTTCTGCAGGGGTTATGCAGCAGCATCCAACTGGGCTATAAGGAAACTACTGAAAGCCTGATCCCTTTGTAACTGTGCTACGTGGAGCCCTGTCTAGTAACATAGCTCTTACACTATTGTAAAAGAACCTGGTAGTTCATGTTTTTCTGTTCAGCCTCTTTTTTTGTTGTTATTGTTGGGAGTGGAAGAGAGCTGAGTTTCCTGAGAGCAGGGATTCCTTGAGAAAGGGTTTCCTGAGATGGGGAGGTTTTGGAAAGCTGTTAGTCATAAACTAGCAAAAGAGACATTCTCATCCAGAGAGAAGAATCTTACTTTATCTTCTGCCTACTCTTCTGGAGTTTGTAGCTCCTTCAGGTAACAAGGGTGACTGCAACCATCCTTGGGGTGCCTCTGCAGGGAGGAGCATGTGGAACAGTGCTAGACAGGTACCCCTTAGTGACGGCTGAGATGTTCTCCACCAGCCCCAACCCTGCTATGCCAAATATCTCTTCTGTGATAGGTGCAGACTGTCCCTTGAAGGATGCCATCAGCAGGAGAATCTCTAAGCTCACAGTGAAGGTAAGAAAGGCTGGTTCGCATTCAGTCCTATTGACTTGCAAAGAGCAACAAAGTTTCTGCCTGCCCTCTTCTTATTCCTTCAGGAATGGAAGTCCAAGGGGCACTATGATCTCTGTAGAGCATGACTCAGTATCCCCTGTTTCCTAGGGACGGGAACACTGCTTGAAGATGCTGGAAGAAGCTTTGAGCACCAATCAAAAGGTTCCAGCAGCAGGAGGAGAAGGGTACGAGATAAAAGAAAAGGGGTAGCACATTGAATCCCTTAACACAGGGCCTACTTTTCCCTCAGCAGCGTTACCATTCTCAGGGAATGTCATTTAAGTTATTTGGTCCAAGAACGTAGTTTCACTTAACAGCTATGAGAATTCCTGTGTCTGATTCTGCTAGATCAGCTTGATCCTAGGAGTCGCAATTCTTCCCTGCCCCACAGAATGGGGATGATGTACTTCTCAAACTGAGCAACTGGACAAGAGGACTTTGATTTAAAAGTGATTTCAATGCTCTTTCCACTCTCCAGCAATTCATGGCTACATTCCTTAGGATTTGCTTGGAAGTTATCACTTATTCGTGCACCAGAGGGAGTGGATTTTTGTAATTCCTGGGAGGTACTTAACCATAAGTGTTCCCTTTGCAAATCTAGGAGTGTGTCTTGCCAGAAATCACCCTAGCCTGTGTTACAGGTCAGACCCTCATGCCTGTGCTATAGAGCTGGAGTACGAAGCTTTCCGAACCAGTAAAATGGCGAACTCATACAAGGCAACTGTGCTAAAGAAGGTAGTGCCAATCATCTGCAGTTGTTCCCTTGAATGTGATGTGACCTCAGCTTGAGGTGATATTGGGTAGAGATTGTAGCAGAAGGATGAAGGAGAAGCTTTGCTTTGCTTTGGATGTCTTCCAAACGTTTATTTTGTTTCCAGGAGGGTCCAGAATCATGTTTGTTTCACACTTTTATTGGTTTTACAGTCTCTGGAAACCTACATACCAGTGCAAGCTTACCCAGATATCTTTTAGGGCTAGGAATAAGAGGAATGGGGAGTTCCTCAGGCTGTAGCTGACAGTAGGGGAACCTTGGGTTAGGTCAGCTGGTTGCCATAAGTCTCTTTGAAGACATTTGTGTTCTTGAGATAGGTGTCTCTCCAGGGGAGACATTTATTATTTTGTCACTGTGGCTTTTAGTGTGTACAAAGGCAGGAACACATTAAGATTTCTGGCCACTGGAGGATATTTCTGTTTTCAGGTAGCAGAAATCAACAAAGCCTCAAAACAAGGAGAGTTGTTCTCAGTCTTTGGGTCTGCAACTGTTAGCAAGAGCAGCTTGGAAACAAAATCTGAGTCTCCAGCAGAAGAGGACTTCCTCCCTGCATCCCAGGTTTACTCAGTGAGTGAGTACATACAAACAGACAAGGAGAGAATGGGATCTTTGTCTATATGCAAATACACATAGCTGTGTATTTCTATTGCAATTACTTTCCCTGTCTGTCCTTTGTTTTGGAGTGAGATCGATAAGTCGTGCTGGTTCCTATTAGTGAACAGAATTTATGTCCAGGCCATATGTTAAAGAAGTTTTTCTCATCTTGCTCTAAACAAGGATGCTGTTTCCTTATTGTGGGAATGACTTTAGGGCCTAATACTTTAACCTGATCTATGTCCCTGATGTCTCAGGGGGTGGTTAAGATGATGACTCAGTTTTTAGAGCCTTCCCCAGCTTATGGCTGTAATACTGGTGCATCGCATACAGAAAATTAGCTCCTGAAGGGTACTGCACACAGGGCTTCCTTAGTGCTCTCACATCCAAAATTCTTCTTCCTTTCTCCCTAGTTCAAACCCAAGCGTGTGGGAGCAGGATTTCCAAGGAAATCCAGTTTGTTCCAGACAGCTTCAGAACTGCTGAAGATCCAGGAGAAGAGTGATGCGAAGCCTGACAAAAAAACAGTTGATTGTCCAAATGGACAAGACAACAGTTGCTCCAGTCTGGAGCTGGACACCAGGAGCCCTGTTCTCCAGAAGAAAGAAATAGCAGTGTGTGAGAGTGCTGGGGTGGAAGTACTCCATCCTGAAAAGAAGGGAGAGCAACCCAATCCAGATGCAAAAGCTGCCCTTTTGGGGGGCCCTAATAAGAAGTCCAAACATAGCAAAAAGCGGCAAATGCTCACAGAAGCAGCTAGAAAAGAATCACAGGATATTTCCAAATTCTTCTCCCTCCCCAAAAGTGGGTCTAAAGCCAAAAGTTGCAGCTCAGCAAAGGAAGGTGACTGTTCTGCAAGCACACTGCTTCAAGTTTCTTCTCAAAGCGTGTGCCAAGAGAAACCAATACCTCAGGAAAACAAAGATATCTCTGGAGAAGATGTGATTGGACAACCCCAGGCAGAGAATGAAGAACTGGAAGAGACACAAGTAGCACTGACTGAGAGAGAAGAGGATTCCGAGACCCATCAGGGTGCTGAATTTGAGCTCCTTCAGGAAGAAACTGATGCGAAATCCAGGTAACATCTCTGCTTCAGTGCTCCTTGTTGTTCTGTTAATAAGCTGCAGAGCCCCACCAGCCCTGTCCTGTCTGTAGATCTTGAGGCTGGTAAGGAAGACTCTTACCTTACTATGGAGAGTCTCATGGCCACCAACAGCGAATGCAGTCATATCTTCACTGTGGAATGATTAAAATTGTCCTACTCTCCACTCTTCCCACTAGTGCTGATGAAAATCTCACAGAAACTGAGCTAACTCTTGCTGAGGAAGGTGAGAGTAGGAAGCGACCAGGATCAGATGAGGTAAGACTTTAATGGGTGCTAACTTCCTTTATTTTTTCTGCCTACCTTGTGCCAAGTTTCTCTCTGAGAGTCATAGAATCACAGTCTCACAGACTGCTTTGAGTTCGAAAGAACCTTAAAGCTCATCCAGTTCCAACTCCATGCCATGGGCAGGAACACCTTCCACTAGAGCAGCTTGCTCCAAGTCCCTGTGTCCAACATGGCCTTGAACACTAACAGGGATGGGGCAGCCACAGCTTCTCTGGGCACCCTGTGCCAGCGCCTCAGCGCCCTCACAGGGAAGAACTTCTGCCTAAGAGCTCATCTCAATCTCCCCTCTGGCACGTTAAAGCCGTTGCCCTTGTCCTGTCCCTACAGGCCCTTGTCCAAAGCGCTGCTCCAGGTTTCTTGTAGCCCCTTTAAGCACTGGAGCTGCTCTATGGTCTCCTCTTAAGGAGCCTTCTCTTCTCCAAGCAGAACAAGCCCGGCCCTCAGCCCATGTCCAGAGTAGAGGTGTTCTAGCAAGCTGCTTTGTCAAGTCAAAGGAACAACCCCACGCCAGTGACACATAGGACCACTCAGAAGTGAACCATGCTTACAGACTTCCTTGCATTCAGTCTCTGATTCTGCATTTGGCATTTGAGAATGCCTCAGACTGAACAGGAGTGTGGCACTCCTGAAGTGGTTGGCTACACAGGGTCCGTTTTCAGCAGACATCCTGGGAATTTCTTTCCTGTCCGTTTTTCCCATATAGGACAGGTCTAGCAATGAGCTCCCTAATAAGAGCACAGGGTAGTTGTAAATGTGGCAACTTAAAGGGTTTTTCTCGAAGTCCCTTTGTGTAAGAAATAGTGTATAATGTCTGTGCAGCAAAATGGGTTACAGAGATACCTGCATGGTAATCACTGTAGGAAGAGGCTGCATGATGCTGCAAAGATTCATGTTCTCAACAGGTAGTGGTTACTCGGAAGCGTAGTGCTGCTGCAGGAATTCATGGTTTTGGTTTTCTTCTGTCCCGTCTCCAGGATATGGAAGTTCCTGCAACAAAACTGCTACGGACAGTGGCAAAATCTTCTATTCTGTCCCAGCCAGAAAGCAGAAGTGTTGGCCTAACAAAGAAGAAGGTGACTTTTGATCCAAACTTATTGCGGTGTGATAAAGAAGGAACCAGCAAAACCATACAGGCAGTGACCAAGGCCATGTCCCTCAAAGAGACAGCAGACATCGTTGTCAAATATTTGACCCCATTCTACAAGGATGGCAAATTTGCTTCGAAGGTAGGGCACAGCTCAAGACCCTCTTTAGCAGAAGGAGGCTGCATCTCCCTAGTGATCAAGGGCTCTAGGAAGGGGAAGATGATGTAAACACCACATTTCATTTCCAAATCACATCTTGGCATGTATTTCCATGCATGCAGCAACTCACCCCGGGAAAGGGTTGTGTGGGACTTAGAGCGGTATCATGGGGGTTCCACACCTGGTTTTGGTTGCTTATGTTTTCACTCTAAACTCTGGCCTGTTTTCAAGAGCTCCAAGCTGTGAAGGGGCAGTAGATCAAGGTTAGTTCTGGTGTAGTTTATTTGATGTGTTAGGGGAGGCAGCAGGTGTGTCCATGTGTTCTCCAGCACTGCAGGGTCAGGAGTGTCTGCAGCACTCCTGTAGTCTGAATCTGAGTGGTTTCTGCTAACAGCCAGCAGGACAAAAGGAAACTGTCTGATGAGGTAACTGTGATATCTTCTTTCTGCTGTGCCCCAATTCTGCAGGATCTGTTCAAGGGCTTTGCTCGACACCTGTCTCACTTACTGACCGAAGAGCAGAACCCAGCCCGCAAGACTGGTGAGTTAGCAGCTGGGGAGAGCACCAAGAATATTGGGCTCTTCTGATGCTTAATGGATCGAAGTCTTTAGAGGGGCAGATGTCTTGAGTATCTTCTCAAAGGTGGTGCTTCCTCTCTTGCAGTGAAGGAGGAAGCACAGAGGCTCATCAAGGAGTTTTTCAAAACAAGGGTCAGGTGTGAGAGTGAGACAGACTGGCAGGAGCTGCAGAGCTCTGAGAGCTGACTCTCAGGTCACGTTGGCTGCCCTCCCCCAGTGGTGCGACCATGGGAGCTCGAAGAACTCACCCATGGAGGGTTTCATGGACCTGCAGAAGTGAGCTTGCTTTTCCAACGGCATTTTTGCTCTTTTCTGGTCTTAGTGACACACAGTTCCAGGAAACCAGGTTCTATGAATGTATGGAGAGTTTCTCCAGTAAGTGGGGTGCTGAAGCCCAGTGGTTGCTCACACCTTGCTAAGAGGCGTGAATTACTCATCTGCTGTGTAGGTTAGGGGCAACCACCCCAGATGTTCTGCACTGTCTTCAACTTCTATACAGCAGTTTGCTCAGACTTTCCAACTGGGACTCTGCTTTGCGATGGCGTCTTGCTTCCCAGATAGGTCCTCCCCTCGCTCCCCCATCTCTTAGTTCTTATTTCAGTGTTGCCAATAGAAGCCTTATGCTGGAAGTTCACATGCTTTGCTCAGGGCTGTTGATGATAAAGTTGATCGTAGAGTTCCTGGATGGACAGGAGAGGAGTGTTTTGTTTCTCCGATACAGGCAATGTCTGAAGGTGGAGAAACTCAGTTTCTCTTTTTTTTTTAATCTAAACTTCTCTTTTTTGGCTTTGTCTAGCTCTTCCTGCGCTTTAGTATTAAGCAGTGATGCTTTTTCAGTATTAACCTCTCCAACAGTAGCACCAAGGTTGCGACACTTTTCCAGCATTTGCTTGTAATCTCTAAAGCCATATTTGCTACCTGTGCCTCACTCACAGTCTGCAATACTGAGGGCAGTGGTGCTGTTACAACTGGTTAAGGTGCCACTGTGGCCCTCAAATGACACCATAGTGTGTCTGCTGCTATATTTATGTAAGGATCTGAACTTTAGGGCATCAGTGGGCATGAAATAACCCAATTCCCTGGCACAGGTTCTTTCTGTTTGGTTGTTGTTAGGTTCTGCTTTTGTTCCATGCCTATAGAGGTTGGTGGCTTAGTGCTGCTGGAGGGATCTGCAGCCTCAGGGGGCCATCAAATGCCTTTTGGATCACTGTACTCAACAGGGGTGGGTTTGTTTTTTTTTTAATGTACTGAAGGCTACATGTGAAACTGACAATAAACCAATGTTAGAGCTGTTGTGGACTCTTCCTGGAAGCTTTTCCTTACCACTCAATCCTACAGACTGGTCTCAGATACATTAGCACATCGTTGCTGTGAACATAGACATGAAAGCTCATTTCTTATCTGAACAAACAGCTAATAAATGCAAGCCTGGGAGGGGCACACACTTCCCATCCAGCCCACAGATACCTCCAGCCTTTTTTGCTGCAGGACTTCTCCAGCTAGAAGCAGGGGGAGAACCTGTAAATGTTCAACTCAAAGTCACTTTCATCTTCAGCTTGCTTTTGTCAGTGAAGGCCAAAGGGCTTTACAAGAGGCCTTTTACACAACACAAGTATTTTTTAGCTGTTCCCTGCTAGTTTCTCTTTTACCTTCCTATGAGAAATCCTGTTTCATCAGCCATTTGAGTGGGGTTTCTGTCTCCAGAGTTCAGTGCTTATTAAGTTCAATTGCTGCCTGAGTGAACTTGTTGGAAATGCTTTGTATTTTAAATGAGGCATGGAATTGTGTGACCAAGTTCTTTATGACAAGGACAGGCATTTCTAACCAGATAAGTTGTGTTTCTATGTAAGGCAGCAAAAGCTCAGGGAACAAGAAGGGGAATAAAGCCAATTTAGTCTTTGGCTATCTATCTGTCTATATCTATATCTATCTATCTGTCTGTCTGTCTATCTATCTTCCCTATTCTTTCCTTTCATGTCACTGTGGTACACTACCTAGCCTTGCAGTAGCACTTCTGAATCGGGAGGGTGGAACAGGCCACAATGAGCAGGGAAGTTCCTGACAGAAAAGGTGCTCTAGGTACTGCCGACATCAGCTCAACCAGCAAGAAGCACTAGCCGTGTGCCATGGCTTGCACTGAGAGCCCCAACATCTGTCCCTGTCCCAGCCAAGTAACAACCTTTTCCTCAAGCTTTGACAGTTACCCACAGGTCAGTCTTCCCATGGCAGATGTAAACCAGTATCTGGCATGTTTGAAACATCTCCATGTGATCATTTTATTGCAATCTCCTGAAGTTCAGTATTCTGTGGTGCAGTAGGATTGCTGTAGCAGTAAAATAAATTAAGCTTTTTTGTACAACGCAGGACATGCTCTTCTACTGGAGTATAAGTTCCACTTGAAAATGTTTTCTCCATGGGCATGGACTTACCATTTCAGTATGACAGCTGCATGGATGTGACACTTCTTCATAGCAGAGGGAAACATGAAAATAATTGTCAATAAAAAAATTAATCAAGAACAAACTTTCTTACAATTGCATCTCAATCTGTGCTGCAGCATGCATCAATTGTATATTAGCAGTGACCTGCTTTGCAATTATGATGCTTTCTACAAACTCCTGCTTCACAAATGCTGCTCTAGCGCCTCTTGCGTATCAATACAAGGAACAAGCTGGCCTACGGAAAATGCCAGCGCAGTCATGTCATAGGCTCAGCTGTGCATTAGGATACATAAATCTCTAGCAAGCGTCAGGTTTTGCTCATGTTAATTAAGTGGGAAAAAAGAAGAGTTCCACACTCTTCAGGCAATTTATAGGATCATAGAATAGTTAGGGTTGGAAAGGACCTTAAGATCATCCAGGTCCAACCCCCCTGCCATGGGCAGGGACACCTCCCACTAAACCATGTCACCCAAGGCTCTGTCCAACCCGGCCTTGGACACCACCGGTGATGGAGCATTCACAACTTCCCTGGGCAACCAATTCCAGTGCCTCACCACCCTTACAGTAAAGAATTTCTTCCTCATAT
>JASSUY010050176.1:0-17376 GCA_032466535.1 Forpus xanthops | reverse complement strand
CAGGGGAAGTTTAGATTGGATCTGAGGAAGAAATTCTTTACTGTAAGGGTGGTGAGGCACTGGAATGAGTTGCCCAGAGAAGTTGTGGGTGCTCCATCGCTGGCAGTGCTCAAGGCTGGGTTGGACATAACCTTGGGTGGCATGGTTAAGTGGGAGGTGTCCCTGCCCATGTCAGGGGGGTTGGAACTAGATGATCTTAAGGTCCTTTTCAACCCTAAGTATTCTATGATTCTATGATATACACACATAGAGTTTTCTTAACTGCAGCGTTAGACTGTGACATTCAAGTTAAGCTTCTCTAGTGAAGAAATAGCTTAGAAGCTGTTGTGCTTCAAGGCTAACCTTCTACTGTCATTATTTGATTTGGAAGGACAGAATAAATTCAGAAAGGATTAAGGCATGAAGGACATTATAAAAAAGAGGGAGGAGTGGTAAGGATAAATCTAATATTCATGCTTTGAAATCCTGACTGTTGGAAGAAGAGATTCAGACCACAAATATTTAGTTCCAATAGTGTCATTACTAAGCTCTCCTTCTGATCTGCAAACTGATGGACAGCAATCAACTTTAAAATATGCTTGGAGATTAGTAAAAGAACAGAAACACTGCTTACACTCTGCTCTCCTTTCTGCATTTTATACAACAGACAACTGATATTTGTCACCCGGTTTACCTGTAGAGTACTGTGCATTTAGTAGAAATGTTGGTGAGAAGGGATCTTGGAGGACATCTTGTCAGACCTTTGGCTCAAGGTAGGCCTATGGCCAGCACTAGATCAGGTCAGGCAAGACTGTTTAGGCAAATCCTGAAGTCCTCCAAGAATGGTTACAGGCTCTTTAGGAAATACAGGCCCCGTAGAAAGGGAGGAGGAATTTTTGTTTATGTTAGGGGTAGGCTGGAGAGTATGGAACTCAGTCTGGGGACAGGTGAGCAGTTGTCAGAGAGTTTGTGGGTCAGGATTAAAGGGAGAACAGTGATGGGAGACATTACTGTGAGGATCTGCTACAGACCACCTGACCAAAAGGACTTGGTGAATGAAGCACACTATAGACAGATAGGAACAGCCTCATGCTCGCAGGCCCTTGTTCTCCTGGGGGACTTCAACTCCCCTGACATCTGTTGGAGGGTTGATACGTCCCGGCATAAGCAATCCCAGAAGTTCCTTGATTGTGTGGAAGACAACTTTCTTCTGCAAGTAATAGAGGAGCTGACAAGGAGAGGTGACATCCTTGACCTCGTCCTCACCAACAGGGAAGGGCAGGTTGGAAATGTGACACACCAGGGCAGCCTTGATTGCGATGATCATGAGATGGTCAAATTTGAGATCCTCAGGACAGTGAGAAGGGCATGCAGCAAAGTCACTGCCCTGGACTTCAAGAGTCTCTTCAGGTACCTGCTTAGTAAAGTTCCATGAGATATAGCCCTAGAGGGCAGGGGGGCCCAAACTGCTGGTTGATATTCTACGGTCACCTGCTGCAAGCTCAGCAGCGATGCATCCCAACTAGAAGGAAGTGCAGCAGAAGGACCGGGGCACCTCCTCGGATGAATAAGGAGCTGCTGAGGAAAATTTGAAGAAAAAAGTGTCGTATAAAAGGTGGAAGCAAGGACAGGTGGCATGGGAAGAATACAGGGATGCTGTCCGGGAAGTTAGGGGCCAGATTAGGAAAGCTAAGGTCCACTTACAATTAAACTTAGCTAAGGATTTTAAGGATAACAGGAAGGATTTCTATAGGTACACTGCAAATAAAAGACAGACTAGGGACAATGTGGGCCCCCTCCAGTGTGGGGACCGGTCTTGTTCTACATCTGTCATGGGTTTAGCAGCAGCAGTCATTTTTCTCCTTCATAGTAGCTGGCACAGAGCTGTGTTTTTGATTTTGAGCCTGGAAACAGCAGTGATAAGACAGGTGTTTTCAGTTAACGCTTGGTAATGTTTTGTCTGACCAAGGACTTTCCGAGCCTCATGCTCTGCCAGGGAGAAGAAGCCAGGAGGAAGCAGAGACAGGACACCTGACCCAAACTGACCAAGGAGGCGTTCCATGCCACAGCGCGTCATGCCCAGGATGAAAAAAGCAGAGGGCATGGACAAGGAGGGGTGTGGGGGTGCACTACGTGGTCAGGCTTGCTATCAGATGATGAGCAGTTGTATTCCTTTCCTTGTATTTCTCTTGTATTATTACTGGTGGTTGCAGCAGTGATTTGTGTTATACCGTAGTTACTAAACTGTTCTTATCTCAGCCTGAGTTGCGTTCTTTCAATTCTCCTCCACATCCCCCCGGGACTGGGGGAAGAAAGAAGGGGGAATGAGTGAGCAAAACTGCATGAGGGCCTTAAACCACGACATCTTTGTTGGTGACATGGATAGTGGGATTGAGTGCACCATCAGCAAGTTTGCTGATGACACCAAGCTCTGTGGTTCGGTACATACTGGAGGGAAGGGATGCCATCCAGGGGGACCTTGATAAGCTTATGAGGTGGGCTGATGCCAACCTGATGAAGTTTAACCATGCCAAGTGCAAGGTCCTACAGCTGGGTCTGAGCAATCCCAGGCACGGCTACATGTTGGGCAGAGAAGAGATTCAGAGCAGCCCTGTGCGGAAGGAATTGGGGGTGTTGGTTGATGAAAAAATGAACATGAGTGTTTGGTGTGCCCAGAAAGCCAACCATATCCTGGGCTGCATCAAAAGGAGCGTGACCAGCAGATTGAGGGAGGGATCCTGCTCCTCTACTCTGCTCTTGTGAGACTTCCCTTGGAGTATTGCGTGCAGTTCTGGTGTCCTCAACATAAAACAAACATGCAACAATCAAGAATAAAAAATCTTTTTTCTCCATTGAGGAGTCTCTCACTTGTCTGGGGTTCAGGATTTTTTTTTTTTGCTTTTTTGTTTTTTTTTTTTGTATTCAAGCCCTATTTGTTTCACTGAGAGAAAAAAAAAAAAAAAGGAGAGACACCTGCTGAGTTACTGAGTAAATTCAGAAGCTGGGTGATTCCATCATTTTTATACCCTAGAACAAGTGTATCAAAGGGTCTTAGTGTATATATTAACAGAACAGCTGTTCTGGACTGTGTCTGTATTTGTTTCATAAATTTGCTGAACTTGTTTACATGGAAAACTCATATTAAAGATACTCCTAATTGCAAAGATTCATAAACCAATGCAAATTAGTCTAGATTACCTTTCTTGTATACACATACCTCCTATCCTATTTTTTTACTTATTCTGCTGTATGACTTCCGCCAGATACTGTAATTCTCTTTACAGGTTTGCTGCAAGAATTCTGCACCAGTATTTTTTCAAATGTACTGAAAACACTCTTTTAAAATATCACTATGTACTACTGGACTTTGTGCTTTTAAAACTGCTTGTGACTGTGCTCACTCTGGGTTAGGTCTGTTTCTCTGCATCTTTCCCAGCACTGTTCCCTTTTTCATTCAGATTAAGCACCTTTGTGAGTATTCTACACTCTTTCCTAACCTGCAGACTGAAATTTCATTTGCATGGGAACTCATCAAGAAAGAAAGCAAGGACATAACTCGGCCTCATCTCAATGAAAGTCTAAGGCACACAGATCTGCAGGATCTATGTAATGTGTATTGCTTTTAGGTTCCATAGCAAAGGTTGCTTATGTGACAACCCATCTGTGTGTAGAGCTGAATCATCAAAATGGAGGCAGAAGACAGTATAGTGTCTTTCTATGCTCTCCTTTCTGGCACTGTCTTTGCAGAGCTCCACTGCATGCGACAAAGGCTCCCCATCTGCCAGTCCTTCACTCAGGAAGACAAATAAATATTAGCATGCTCAATGCATTTGCATTTAAAATTTAAAAAAGGCAGTTTGATTTTTGAAGATTAAAAAATATATACAATGAAAATGGTTGCTATAATGACAGGTATATGTATTCCTCTTCACAAGTCAGTCACAGTATTACTGTAGAGTAGCAACACATTCTGCTTTGAAGAACCCCAAATTATCAGCAGGATGAGTAAAGACTGCTATCTCAAGAGTATTTGCTTGTGCACTGCATCATTCATACTTTTGGATGATGATGGAGCTTTTTATCAGTTTGCAACAGAAGACTAGAATAACTCAGGAGAACAGGAGAAAGAAAGACTAGAATAACTTAATAACTTTTTTGAAGCACCATACATCCTTCTCAGTTTAACCATCAGGCCATGTATGTACAAAATCATGACACACATCACATGTGTTCTAAAATATCGAATGATTTGAATAATGTAATAAATACTTGTCAACAAACTCAGACAAATTGCTGCAATGCATCTAATGTTTATTTGTTAAAAAAACACAGCAAGAAGATTAGAGATTAACTGACAGTGAACCCTCAGAGTTGCAGAAAAAACTGGGACACACTAAGCTATCGGTTATGGCTTCATAAATTTATTTCCTTTAGAGCTAAACCTAAATAAGCCAGATCAGAATTAGGCCTTCCAAATCTAAAGAAAAAAATTGAGATATAGAAAAGGGAAATATCCCCTGAGGATAAACAACTGACTATCTATAATGAAAATCAGAAAGCTTTGTTGTTGGTTCTGGATAAAAGGAGTCATTGTCTATAGAAATGTCATTCCTGTTCATTACAGTTTCAACAATGCAATCATATTTATAAACTTTTGCTTACATGCTTGCTAGCATAGTCCAACCCTCAGCAAATTAATACATTAATTGTTTGATACAGATAGCTATAAAGTACTCTAATTATACAGATTGTTTGATGAGAAAAGAAAATTATTTCATTCTGCAGCAAATGTGTAAAAGATGCTTAAAATTGATGGCTTGCTTTAGTGCAGAATATAATAGGAAAAAAAAAAAAGGTAAAATTCCAAATGCAGGGAAGTAGAAAAGTAATAAAAGCAGATGTTCACACAATTGCATGAGAGTGCTATAAAGTTTACACTTCTGTAGCTGCAGTAAGTATTTAGTGTTATGTGCTGCTACTGCCCGATGTCGCTGCTATAATTGATTTTAGCAAGAGATATGTTCAATTTTCACAGGAAGACTGAGAAAGAGTCTTTTTTTTTTTTTTTTTTGTAAGACAGATATTCAGCAAACTTCCCTCTGAGTTTGTGGGACAGTGAGCATACATAAAAATATTACTCCTTGTACTGTGCTAGATATACTGCTATTTCTTACCAAGTCATAGTCACCACCATGCAGGCTAGACAATACATGACGTAATATTGAGAAGCATAGTTAAAAGCATGTCCATGTCTTTCAAATCTATTAGTATGATATAAAACCAGACAGAACTCAGGAGTTTTGTTGGGGAGGTTGGATGTTGTCTTGTTGTTAGGTTTGCAGTTTTCGGTTTTCTTTTTTCTTCTTTTCAGATGTTGAATATTACTAAATTTAACCTAACTAAAAAAGTTCAAAAAAAAACCCCCAAAAACATATTTTACTTGATGTAAGGCAGAAAGAAAGCTGTAAAATGAAAGAGGGAGCAACAAATTCCCTCTAACGCACAAAAAAAACCATAGAAGTTGTGGAGGATGAGAGAAGAGTTTAAACTGTACAAATTCAAAGATTTCAAAGATGCATCACAAAATATTGTCTTCAGATTTCCCTTGCATATTTAGCTTATAATTTTATTTAAAAGTTTTAATATACTTGGCTAAATATTTTTCTTATTTACATGTTTAAATGAAAAATTGAATTACATATTTAGTTTTTTTCATGTAATATCACTTTCTCTGCATTTTGCATTTTCAAAGCAAGCTCCAGAGATCCCCTTTTGATATTTTAGAGAATTCTATTTACCACTTTTCCTTTGGAGAAGCTGGTTAAATTTCAAAAGTCATAACCAAGGACAGCATTATCCTTAAAAAACTCTACAACTCATGAGAAAATAAAGGTGAAAGAGAGATTGTTCAGTAAAGTTAGTTTAGGGTTACTGTGGATCTTACCAGAGCCAAAGGATTGCCGTTAATGTCATTCGCTCTTCAGCTGAAGACTTGCACTAGTTGTTTAAATAGAATCATAGAATAGTTAGGGTTGGAAAAGATATTAAGATCATCAAGTTCCAAACCCCTTGCCAGGAGCAAGAACACCTTCCACTTGAATACGGCCAGCAATGGAGTATTCACAACTTCTCTGGGCAACCCATTCCAGTGCCTCACCACCCCTACGGTAAAGAAAATAATTAAATTTTTGTTTTGCACTTTCACTCCCCATATTGAGAGAAAGTACACAACAAGGCACAACGGAAAGACAAACTCAGGACAAAATCTGAGGAGACAGAAGCAAAATAAGACATTTTCATAGGTAAGCCATGCACAGGCTACTAAAAGTATGAGCTGTTTATATTCAAGATATTTTATATAATTCCCTGCTCTGAATTATGTATGGGACTATATTAACTCTCCTGTAATACGTATATTTTAACTGAAATTACTTTTGCTTTATTAAAGTGTAAATGAAATGTGCTACATCTTGATTATAAATTTTTAATTAACATACTATATGAAAGTAGCATACATTTTACCTTTTGAATGTGATTATTTTTATTATTTATCAACTAGAATAAATATAAAGTGACCAAATATTGTAAACACAAACTTGATTGGCTTTGCAAGCAGAGAGCTGGTTTATACTGATTCTATAAGGGATTTTGCTGGCGGCTGGTTTTTTTTTTTTTTTTTTTTTTTTTTTTCTTTTGGCAGCCTATTATATAGAAAATAAGCTTAATTTACACACCATATTACATGTGAAACTTGCAATAGCTAATAAAAGAATTGATAGTGATGGTCTAATACAAACGACCTGAGTGCCCTGGTAATAGGGTCAGAAAGCCCATTACTGATAAGAACAAAATTAATAAATTGAAAGTTTTCAAGAAAAGAATAGGTCGTGTTCAATATATCATTGTTAGGTTAATTAGTCATACACTGCCTAATTCTTTGAATTAAAGGTTGTCCTCAGAATAATACAATCTAGAACTAAAGTGACACTTTTCAATACTGGTGAATCATAAGGATAGGTACTGTTAAATCTTTCAAAATTAATTCTCCTTTACTCTTCCTACCTTTCTCCTCTCTTATTCAGGTATTAATATCCAGAAGAAATCAGGTCAAAAATTTGAAAATGATATTGGATGAAAAAATTGATGTTATTTCCTGCCATTTATTCTGAACTGCAAATGGCTGACTTCTATGCTTATATGTCCTTTACTGAAATGCGTTAATGTAATTTGAGACATAAAATATTAAAAATGTCAAAAAAATCTGAAAATAAAAGTAAATTATTTTACTGCACACTATCGACTTCAGAATTTTCTATTGTCCAAAAATGCACAAAAATGACAGCCTCATATACTGTGCTGTAGCTAGTTTAGCATAAGTTCTGAATCCTTGATGGAGTATAAGAATTTATTTTTCTGTTTTCTGCAGTAGGACTATATAATTGTGTTGTATACCTTGTTCAATATTGTTAATGTTAGCTGGATTTAAGTGAATAACAGCAATGTCAAAATTCCCAGGTAAAACCACATGACTAATAGAAGTTGTCTGATGATACTGGAATGAAGTAAAAGCATTTTTCCCTTCTTCATCAGACTCCATGAAAATCAACAGCAATTCGCAACCAAAAAAACCTTGAAGTAAACAACAAAACCACAATAAAAATTTAAAAAATCCACAAACCAAACCAAAACACACAAGAATAAAACACAAGCCCCCTAAAAAATTCCCAACAACTCTCTGTCCTTCAAACTTGAAAAAATCAATCCTTTCCCCACTCCTCCAACTCAAACAGTGTTGTTACAGATCTCTCACTTTAGTCCCTGAAAGATAATGAGGAAAAGATGCATCAACACACTTAACACCAAAATCTGATAGAAGAGTGCAAATTGTCCATCTCAGCAAGCTAAATTATCCTGCATTGGCCTTTCAACACCTGATCACTATGGAAACCTTTGCATTAGTGCCATTAGCATGAGCATAGTTAATTTTTCCATTGACATAACAGCTTTGCTTTTTCAAACATATTTTATAAAAAAATAAAAATATTTTTAAAACTCTGTAAAAGTCAAACTAATAGTTTTATATTTCATAAGTTCCAAGTGTTCTTTTACATATAAGATCCTTTTTGATGCAATTTAAAATTAGCAGCTTCTGAAACATCTGCCGGATATAGATGCTTTGGACACTGCTAATTGCTAAATCATGTGCAGCTGTACACATTTTTGATAGCCCTTACGACTCACAAAACTGCTTCAACAGCTACAAATCTAAACAATTCCCTCTATTATAATCAGCCTTATCATGCTTTATACACAAAAACAATGGTTGCAGGTTCAGATGCAGAAATTTAAAAAAGGTTCTGTTCAGTAGATTACGTCTATTTTAAGATACAGTGATTTTTCTTGAGATTGCAATAATACAGAAAACACTGAAAAAAATTGATCAATCTTACTCTTCTGTGGAAAATGACATCTTCTTTACAACAATTTCTAGAATAGGCTAAGAAATTTCTTTCAAATATCAAAGAACTTGAGTTTTTCTTACATTGAGAAGAGCTAGTCATGAAAGCCATAATGGTTTTGTACTTCTTTGGGACTCCAGTAGCAGAAAAGTGATTCAAATTACCGTGATATAATAGAAGGCCCAATGAAGAAGAAACTAAGAACTGTGACTGAAGGAGGAGGAACATGATGATACAATACTTCAATATCCCTATACATACAGTCTTTTAGTTGCTTCTCATTTATCACATACCTTGAGTCAATCTCTAAGCTGATACTGACATTTTAAATTACAGGGCTATTTTTTTGAATTGGATGTAAGGTACTCAGAATGAGCAAGGACTGTAATTAAGTTGGGTCAGATGTGCCTCCTTTACTGAAGACACTGAAAAGTGTGAAGCATGTGAAGCAGAAGAAAGAAAAAAATATTTTCAATGGCACGACTAGGTGTTATCCTGAAAAATCTGGATTTAAGCCTTGCTGGTTTATTTATCATGCCAAATCACTTAAATAGTCTTTTATGTATTAGTCCATAGCTACATATTTTTTTCTTTCTGGATGCTTATTTCAACATACCTAGATTTTGACTTATATATTCTACAGAAGATGGTAGATTTCCCTGAACACCAGTTAGCAAGGTGTTATCAAAGAAAGTTAACATGGTTTAAACTCAAACATTTTAGAATAACTATGCAGACAAAGAAATTAGGTGTGCTCACACTTCTGTTTTTTTTGGATCTGCTTGGTCTGCATCAACAATGGGAATCCTCATTGCAGCCTACAACTTGTGCAAGAGAGTCAGTGGAGGAGTGTGGTGATGATCTCCCCTCTCTGGTGACCAACCACAGGACAAGTGGGAATGGAACAAAGTTATGTGAGGGGAAATTAAGATTGGACATAAGGAAAAAGGTTCAAAGAGCTGGATACTGCCTAGGCTTGATACAAGAAATCTACAAAGAAACTGCTTAAAATCCAGAACTCATAGTTAATAGCATCCCTGGCCTTAGGAGGGCTCAGCAGAAAGTTGAAAAGGATTTATTTAAAATCATTCAAAGACATATTAGGTAGAAAGCATTCTCCAGTGAAAACTTTGCATTGTCCAAAGCAGATTGTTGTGGTTTAAGCCCAGTCAGCAACCCAGAGACACACAGTCTCTTGCTCACTCCTTCCCCTTTCCTCCCACCTGCTCCCAGAGGGACGGGGAGGAGAATACAAAAAAAATGTAACTCCCATGGGTTGGGATAAGAACAGCCCAGTAACTAAGGTATAGCACAGACCACTGCTGCTAGCACCAAAAATAATAATGATAAGGGAAATAACAGAGGAAGAGAATACAACTGCTCACCACCTGTGGAATGATGCCCAGCTGGAATCAGCAGTGATGTAGCCCTTCCAGGTAACTACTTCCAGTTTATATACTGGGCATGACATGATGTGGTATGAAATACCGCTTTGGTTAGTTTGGGTCAGGTGTCCTGTCTCTACTTCCTCATGACTTCCCCTCCTCCCAGGCAAAGCATGAGGCTCAGAAAGTCCTTGATCAGACTAAACATTTCTAAGCTGTAACTGAAGACATGGGTGTTATCAGCTCTGTTCTCAGGCTGAAAGTCAAAAATACAGCACTACACCAGGTACTAAGAAGGAAAAAAATGACTGCTACTGCTGAACCCAGGACAAAGATGTATTTTGAAGTTCTGTTTTATCTTGTAAGAAGTTGATTTTTCAGCCTTTATGGATTATTAACATTATTTTAGAATACAGAATAGTACTTTCCCAGAAAATGCTTATGAAAAATGATAATTCAGACTTGCTCCTGAGCAGGTATTAGATATACATGTATAAAGATAATTTTCTTGAGTATCAGTAACACTATCACCTAATAAGTCTATAAATGTGCACAAAGAGAATAAATCCTCCATCTAGTTCTAGAAAGGACTTTTCTTAACCTGACTTCCTACATGAAGGCTCCACAATCCCATCTAAACATTTAGAATTTTTTGGTAGTAAGGAAGACATCATCCAAGTTAAAAGCAAAAAGAGCAAAAATTACCACCTAAATATTTTCAGAACATAGTGGTTTTTTTTTCTGTCATATTTAAAGCAATTTGTTAAGGAAAATGGTTGTTTATAATAGTATAACTGAACAAATGGAAATTCTACCTTCTGCTTAGTGAAGAAGGTCGTGCACTATGAGGATTAAAGACAGGTAACCATAAGTAGCTCTGTTCCAGTGGCAAAAAAAATTTGCTTCTCCCATTTAACTCAAGAAGGCAGTTCTGGGAAATCAAACCTCCTTTTTTTAGTTACACATATTTTAACATCCAGATTTGACACTCTTGACTTTAACCTTTAATATAAAAAACATATTTAGAATAAGGTACCGTTATAAGAATATAGCTGGTGCTAAATATTTTTTTTTCATTTCAATATAGCTAACTAATTTCTTAAGGTACACAATACAGCATGATATGGTGGTGTCTTGGCTCACCCTAAAGAAGATAGATTGGTGCTAGAAGCAGCACATCTGCATTAATTTTCTACTTGTGCCAATTCATCCTGTTTCCGCATTTCACAATTGGGTCAATGCAAAACAGTGCAGGAAGAATTCTTTAAAATACCTGTCATAAGATTGCAATTTATTTCCATTAAGGAAGAAAACGAATGTGGTGTTAGGTGCTTTGAGAACTGTTGCTGTCCATTAATTTTTATTAAATTGTATGCATTTGTAAAGAGTTTGAAGTTCTTTTTCCCTGAACATGGCACAAGGCAAACAATAAGAAGCAATTCCTTTGCTCAGAGCTCAGTAACCTTTTCAATCAACACACATAACCGAAACGTTTGCTCTCATACAATAGTGCTCAGAAAAGAAGAATTAAAGAAGTCATTCGTTTTAAAGGAATGATAGGGTCACGTCTCTGGCTAGATTAGTGAAGAGAACAAATGTTCTTTGAGTGTATCAACAATCAATGTAAGATACTCAAAAGCAGGATGTTCACTCAGAATTTTTTTTAAATATTGATTGCTTTCTACTAGCCTATTCTGAAAAGGGTGGCAGTTATCTCCTCTGAAAGCAAACTACAGAAAAAATACCATTCAAGATGGGAAACATCAGAACTGAGTTTCCTGACATAAGTCAGACCCTTGCCAATGAGAATTATATTCATGAAAAAAGCTTGAAAAGACAGAATATAACAAATTACATTTTCTTTCATATCATAAAGAAGTGTTCTCTGTTGTGGCAGTGTAATTACAATGTTGGATCATTATCTCATCTTGTCCATATTTTGACAAAACAAGTAATTTGTGTTGTTCCCCACTGCACTTTAAGATGTACACTTCTATAGCAGAAAAATAAAGTTCCAAGTGTAATGGAAAAATTGCTCAATTCAAAAACTAAAGACAGAACAGATTTCATGCAAAATTGTGTTTTTTTAATCTTCTTAGAATATTATGATTTCTTCACTTAGCCTAGTGGATAATGTACTATTACACCAAATTGGGTGGGTGTTTTGGTCTCCTGGGAGGTAGGAAGGCTCTGTAAAGGGCTCCAGACAGGGCGGATCAATGGGCTGTGTCCAGTGATGTGATCAACACGACAAAGTGCTGGCTCCTGCATTTCGGCATCAACAACCCCTTACAACACTTGGAGAAGTAGTGGGTGGAGAAGTAGTGGCTGGAAAGCTACTTGGCAGAAAAAGACCTGGGGGTGTTGGTCAACAGCGGCTGAACGTAAGCCAGTTTGTGCCCAGGCAGCTAAGAAAGCCAACAGCATCCTGGTCTGTATCAGAAATAGTGTAGCCTGCAGGGCCAGAGCAGTGATCATCCTTCTGTACATGGCACCGGTGAGGCCTCACCTAGAATGCTGTGTTCAATTCTGTACCCCTCACTATAAGAGAGATCCTGAGTTCTTTGAGCTGGTCCAGAGAAGGTCTAAAAAACTGGTGATGGGTCTTGAGCACACTTTTGATGATGAGTAGATAAAAAAAAAATGTTTATTCATCTTTCATCACCCAAAGATGTGCATATATATATATCTGTCATGGGTTCAGCAGCAGCAGTCAGTTTTCTCCTCTTGGTAGGTGGTGCAGAACTGTGTTTTTGTTTTTGGGCCTAGGAACAGCTCTGATAACACCAGTGTTTTCAGTTACTGCTTGGTAATGTTTTGGTCTGACCAAAGACTTTCTGAGTTTCATGCTCTGCCAGGGAGGAGAGGAGGCTGGGAGGAGGCCGGGAGGAAGCAAAGACAGGACACCTGACCCAAACTGACCAAAGAGGTTTTCCATACCACACCACATCATGCCCAGGTTGTAATTTGGAGAGCAGAGACCCAGAAGGGTGGGAGAGGAACTGTGTGGTCGGGCTTGGTATCAGGTGAGGGGGGTGCACTGCTTGGTGGGGCTGGGTGAGCAATTGTATTCTCTTTCCTTGCATTTCTCTTGTCATTAGTATTATTATTGGTGATAGCAGTAGTGTTTTGTGTTATATTTTACTTACTAAACTCTTTTTATCTCAACTTGTGGGAGTTGCATTCTTTCGATTCTCCTTCCCATTCCTCCAGGAGTGGGGGGAAGAAAGAGGGGGAAGTGAGTGAGACAAAAAACTGTGTGGCTTAGAGGCTTAAACCACGACAATATCTAAGCACATTTCAGTATTTTTTTGATTTGGTCTGGGCTGGTTTCATTTTCTACATAGACTCAACTAACTACTGCATTTGGATTATTTTGGTTGCATCTGACTGTCCTCAACATAAAGTGCTACTTTATAATTTAAAAATTGAGATGCTTTGCAACAGAACTCTGATAAGAAAAATAATTAGACTAGTCTTGCTCATTCACTTTCTTTTTGCCTTATTTGTATACAGCTAAGCATTAGGATGTTGTCATGGAGGTAATATCTTGCTAAGGTTGTAGACCAGCAAAAAAGTTCACAGTCACAATTTATTCACCAGATTTTCAAATATTACTTCAGAAACCAAATCACTGGGTGAGGGCATTATCTTGAAGCTCATTACCGTAAGTATTCTTGCTCCATTGACTTTCATGAAGATTCTTCCAACAAAAACATGGAACTGGGTGAATATCTCAAATAGAAAGAACACAGAGAGAAAGAACGTGAGTTGGTGTGAGAAACAAATTCTATTTCCAAAGGTCTCAAAATAAACTGCAAGCATACTACCATCTCTGCCAGCTTCCTTGTAACAACTCTTTTCCAGATTTTAAAAAAAAAATAGACTGAAGGAAAAGGACAATAAACAAAATTACTTGAAGTTATCAGTGACAAACCTGGAAGCAGAATATATTCAGAAAGCTCTTAGGAGTGAGTGAGACACTTGAACTAGGTGTCAGATTTAAGTTTAGTTAAGAGGCTTCTGAAGACGACTGTCTTCCCTAAATAGGAAAAACAGATTAATTGCCTGACATGGACTTTACACACTGTCACTACCTGTGCTTTTAATACTGAGTACACAGTGGTTTCCATAGATCAAGACTTTTTTTCAAATTCCCTCTTTGATAGACTTCGTTGGAGGACAAAGAAGGAAAAAGGAAGACACTGCATTGCAATAGTCGAACACAAAATACTGTACCTGTATGAGCACACTAATTTAGAAATGTCTATATTTATTTATTTTTTTAATTATAAACCCATCATGCTATTTTCAGAACAGGGATTTGATATAGTTTAGTCACTACTATTTTTGTATTTGTAAGATATTTTGCTTAGTCAAAAAATATAAGACATTTCAATGGTATATTGGCCAACATGTCTTACATTTCATTTTTTTGATGAAGGAATGAAACAGCAATCAAGTACAAGCTTTCTATTGCTTATTCAACACTAGTCAAGCTATTGCTTACTACTTGCTAAGAAAGTCTTACTTATGGCAGAGAATCTAACCTCACATGATTTTGATGATCAGAAACAGAAAAACATCAATGCTGCTGGGGGCAAGGGAGAAGAAAAGTTAAGCCTATAAGTTCCTTTCTGTGTCAAGGCCCAGATGACCTCAGTTTCCTCTGACTGTGATAGGAATCAAATTTTCACAGTTCCTCACAGAATATTTAGCACTTGAATTATTATACCACCTCAGAAATTCTAGTCATTATTTTTATCTCTCTTGGTCAGAGAGGTTACATTTTGTCATAAACTCCACTGAGTCTTGTATCATAGTAACTGCTTTCAGTGGATTAAAGTTGAAGGCATTGCAGCACGTCCAGCTATACATTCTGCCCCCTCTGCAAATCTCTAATTTCTTCAATATATTGAACTCTTTTTTCTTCTATACTGTTTGTAACTGTCATCTTTATTTTAACTGACACGTCAGCTTACTGTTTAGCTTTAAATACACCACTTTTTAAAAGAAATTATAGAATCATAGAATGGTTTAGGTTGGAAGGGACTTCAGTAATCATCTAGTTCCAACCCCCCTGGACAGGAACATGCGAGGGACACATCCCACTAGATTGGGCTGCTCAAAGCCCCATTCGACCTGGCCTCGAAAAATGCCAGGGATGGGGCAGCCACAGCTTCTCTGGAGAACATATTTCAATGTTTCACAGCCCTCAGAGTAGAGAATTTTTTCCTAATACATAATTGAATCTTCAATTTAAAATCATCTTCCCTTGTCCTGTCACTATATGCCATGGTAAAAAGCCCTCTCCAGGTTAAAAAAAATTGTTATAAGGTCTCCCTTGAGTTTTTTCTTCAGGCTGAACACCCCCTACTCTCTCAGTCTATCCTGATGGGAGAGGTGCTCCAGCCCTCTGATCATCTTTGTGGACCTCCTCTGGACTTGCTTAAGCAGGTCCATGTCCCTCTTATGCTGGGGGCCCTAAAGCTGAATGCAGTAGGCCAGGTGAGGTCTCATAAGGGGTGAGGAGGGGAGAAATGCAGAATCACCTCTCTTGATCTGCTGTCATGTTCGTTTTGATGCAGCTCAGCATATGGTTGCCTTTCTGGGCTGCAAGCACACATTGCCAGCTCATGTTAAGTTTCTCATCGATCAACACCCCCAAGTACTTCTCCACAGGGCTGCTCTGAATCTGTTCACTGCCCAGTCCGTATTTGTGCTTCCTATTGCCCTGACCCAGGTGCAGTACTTTGCACTTTGTCATGCTGAACTTTGTGAGATTTGCACTGGCCCAACTCCAAAGCCTCTTCAGTTCACTCTGGATGACATCCCTTCCCTTCAGATGCTGACCGCACCACACAACTTGGTGTGATTTGCCAAACGTGCTGAGAACACACTCAATCCTCACTGTCTAATTTGCCAACAAAGATGTTGAACAGTGATAGTCCCAATACCAACCCCCAAGGAATACCATTTGTCATTGGTCTCCATTTGGACATTGAGCCATTGACAACAATTCTTTGAGTAGGGCCATCCAGCTAATTCTTTATCCAATGAGAAATCTATTCATTAAAACCATGCCTCTCCAATTTAGAGACAAGTATGTTGTGCAGGACTGTGTCAAGTGCCTTACACATGTCCAGGTAAATGATGTCAATTCCTTTCCCCTATCGACCAAAGCCATAGCCCCATAGTAGAAGGCCACCAGATTTGTCAGACACTCTTTACCCTTTATGAAACCATGCTGGCTGTCACAAATCATCCCCTTATTGCCCATGTGCTCTTAGCATAGTTTACAGGAAGATCTACTTCATGATCTTGCAGACACTGAGGTAAGACTGACATGTCTTCTTTTTTTTTTTTCTTTTTTAAAATGGGAGTTATATTTCCCCTCTTCAAGTTGGCAGTAATTTTTCCAGACCGCTACGACTCCTCAAATATGATCAATAGTTGCTTGGCAACTTCATCAAGTTCCCTGAGGATCTGTGGATGAACCTTGTTAGGTATCATGGACTTCTTCACTTCTAAGATTCCTAGATGATATTGAACCTGCTTCTGTCCTACAGCAGGTGGTTCTTTATTCTCTCAGTTGCTGCCTTTGTCTTCTGTGACTTGGGTGGTGTGGCTAGAACTCTTGCCAGTGAAGACAAAGGCAAAAAAGTCATTGAGTATCTCAGACATCTCCATGTCCCAGGATACCAGGTCTCCTGTTTCCTTCCAGAGTGGGACCACATTTTCCATAGCCTTTATTTTAGCCCAGTGTACTTACAGAAGTTTTTCTTTTTGCTCTTAATGTCCCTGGTCAAACTTAATTCAATCAAGGCTTTAGCTTTTCTAACCTGATTCCCAGATGCTCTATTTATCTATATCCTTCCGAGGCTGCCTGCTCTTACTTCCACCTTCTGCAGGCCTCCTTTTTATGCTGGATTTGTTCAGGAGCAACTTACTCATCCATGTGGACCTCATGATGTTCCTGCCTGACTTCCTCTTTGTTGGGATGTTGTGGGCTGGCTTAGAGACTGAGGGCATGGCTCGTTAGAGACTCTGAACAATCCAGGCTTTGATGAGTTGAAATATATTTCAAACTGTTAAGAGTAACCATAGATAAGTTAAGAGTAACCATAGATAAGTTAAGCATCGACCCTTGTAAAACCTTATAGATACTCCTGAGCACTTCTTCCAATGCAGGCTGGCCATCTGCATCGGAATGAGTGTGAATTTTGGTTAGTAAGTACAAGAGCCCAAGGCTCATGCAGTGTGGAGGGGCAGAGTCTCTGCGGGGATGTCTGCAGAGAGTGAGCCTTCCACATTACACTGCGATGATGCTGCTTGGAGCTGTTTTTTTTATTGTCTTTACAGGGTTGTTGCACCACATTATATATATATATATATATAAGACCACGTAATTAGAAGAATATAAGCTGCATAAATATATTGGTATAACTTAGCATAAATGTTAGGCCTGACTGCAAGTGATGAAACTAAGCAAAGTAAGAGTTAAGAACAAGCTGTAAATAAGCTGTCCTTGGGCAGGCTGGAAAGTCCTGAAT
>JASSUY010050172.1:8700-19064 GCA_032466535.1 Forpus xanthops | reverse complement strand
AAGCCAAAAATCCAAAACACAGTGCTCACCAGCTACTACTTAAAGAAAAATGACTGCTGCTCCTGAACCCATGACAAAGGATAATAGAAGGGATATTAAATATGAAAGATAAAGAGACATCTTTAAAAAATTTAAACTGACTTTTAAATGTTAAAATTGCCCGGACATTCCTTTTTTAAAAAAGTTTTGTTTACTTAAATATTACTTAGACACTCAGTAATAAATTGGACAGCTACGGTAAAGGAAAATGTACATGCTGTAGTCACTAAGGAACATACCATGGTTGAAAGTTTTCAGTCTAAAAGATCACATAATCTTAGACTAAAATTATTTCATCTACTTGCCAAGAGGCTACTGAGACTTGCACTAGAACAGGACCCTCAATGAGCTACTAGCTGCTACAGTTACTAACACAACAGGAAATAAAATCCATACAGTTCTCAGAGATAGCTGGGAAAATGCTAATCTACCACCCATTCGTACAGTTGATCAGGCTGAACTGAAGGAAGCAATCTTTCTATGGCAGTGATTAAAACAACAGGGGTCAAAAGAAGAATTTCCTTTCAGAACGAGGATGCTAAAGGCTGACACTGGTTCTCTGCCTTCTTTACCGAACAACCTTGCAAAACCAGACATTTCACCCATCACAGTTTCAGTGGCATTCCCTGCACAGGGTCAATAGAAGGCCATGCTTTCAGAGAGCAAAGACTACCTTTCATAGATAAAACATTCCAAAACTCTTATCAGGGACATGAATTAGAGGGAAAGATACAGCACTAGAAAGACAAGGCATTTATCATAACTGCTTTAACAAAAATTGTTTAAATAGAACTACAGATTTTAACACTTCCTGATGGCAGGGTGACCCTATATTCACAGAGAACATTGCTTATTCTTGGTGATGTTCTAAGTAAATTTAAATGTATGATAAATGAAGCTGTAACTTGCTTTTTAATCATTCATGAAGTTTCTCTGTCATCTTCAGTCACACATACAGGCCAAAACGAATACAGTACCAATAAAATAATCACCTCCAAAGTTTATGAGATATATGAATTCCTCTTCCTTCTAAAGATGTGACCTCCTTACCTTTAATCATCTTTCTTGTGAGTTCTCTTCTGTGGATGATAGACTGCTGTTAACATTAAAACCAGCAGCTGATTAAACCTCAGCAGGAGTGACAACAAAGTTTTAAATCTCAGCGTCTCTAGAATAAGCACCAAAGTCAGGTAGAATTGCTTTGGACTCTAACTGGTTAATGTGAGATTGTAATATGGAGCACCAAAGCATTAAACACCTTGATTTCAGTATTTCATACTATGGCCACTTAGCAGTCAAATGCAAGTTCTAAAACAACAGTACATCTTGCAGATTTTCTTTAAAGGACTTCCGCCTTTCTGTTAGTCTAGAGATACCCAAGTTCACATCAGCTACTGACATTGAGATGTCTGCATCCTTCTGGTCTTTATAAATATATGTTTTTCTATCTCCAGAATCTTACATGCATCGTTGCAATTCTACTGTGCTAAGAAAACCCTCAAGCAAAATCCTGTCAGATTGCTATCAGGTTTATGTTTTAGGGTGGTACTGAAGAAAACTTTCTTGATTATAGTAAGATAAATTCTCCAGGCAATTTATGTTAATTTTTTTAATGGAAGTTTAGAACACAGTGTTTATTAAAACAGGGAAACTCATCCAGCCTCTTATTAGATTAGATAAGGAAGTCATTTTGCTTAGAGCAACAAATTTGAAATCTCTTAATTTTTTTTCCTGCTCATGTGACTCCAACAGTTTAGATAAAACAAGCAGTTAAAGCAGATAATGTTTATCAGATCTCAAATTAATACAAAGTAAATTGAATTCTGATATATCTCTTCTCTTTGCAACTTTGCTGCAGGTGACAAGGTTCATATGCAAATATTTTAGCTCATTAAGTAACATTGCAGAGGTCCAAGAGTCAGAGAGAAATAAAGAAACATCTTTTGTCTTGAAGGATTTCCTGCCCCAAACAAACATGAAGTACCCTTTAGGTTTATGTACTGGTTTTAATGAAAATTCACATAAGAAATCATCCAGTGCCTCACCACCCTCACAGTAAAAAATTTCTTCCTCAGATCCAATCTAAACTTACCCTGTTTAAGTTTGAACCCATTACCCCTTGTTATATCACCACAGTCCCTCATGAAGAGTCCCTCCCCAGCATCCCTATAGGCCCCCTTCAGATATTGGAAGGCTGCTATGAGGTCTCCACACAGCTCTCCCTTCTCCAGGATCAACAGCCCCAACTATATCACGCTATCTTCATACGGGAGGTGCTCCAGTCCCCTGATCATCCTCATGGCCCTCCTCTGGACTTGTTCTAACACTTCCATGGCCTTTTTATGTTGAGGACACCAGAACTGAACACAATACTCTAAGTGAGGTCTAACGAGAGCAGAGTAGAGGGGCACAATCACCTCCCTGGATCTTCTTTTCACACTCCTTTTAATGCAGCCCAGGGTACGGTTGGCTTTCCGGGCCTCAAGCACACGCTGCCAGCTCATGTTCATTTTTTTCATTGACCAACAACCCCAAGTCCTCCTCTGGAGCGCTGCTCTAAATTTCATATCTGTCCAAACTGTATGTGGGCCTGGGATTGCTCCCACCCAGGTGTAGGACCTTGCACTTGGCATAAACTTCATGAGGTTGACATCAGCCCACCTCACCAGCGTGTTGAGGTCCCTCTGGATGGAATTCCTTCCCTCCAACATATCAATCGAACCACACAGCTTGGTGTCATCGGCAAACTTGCTGTGGATGCACTCGATCCCACTGTTCTTGTCACTGACAAAGACGTTGAACAACACCAGTCCCATCACTGATCCTTGAGTGACACCATTCATTACTGGTCTCCACCTGCACATTGAGACACTCAGCATAACTCTTTGTGTTTGGTCATTCAGCCAGTTCTTTATCCACCGAGTGGCCCACCTATCAACTTGATGTCTCTCCAACTTAGAGACAAGGATGCCATGTGAGACAGTGTCAGAAGCTTTGCACAAGTCCAGGGAGATGCCATCAACTGCTCTACCCCTGTTCATCAGTTCTGTAGCCACATCATAGAAGGCCACCAAATTGGTCAGGCAGGATTTCCCTTAGTGAAGCCATGCTGGATATCACCAACCACCTTGTTGCTTTTCTTGTGCCTTACATGCCTTCCAGCAGAATCTGCTCCAAGATTTTGGCAGGCACAGAGGTGAGGCTGACCGGTCTGTAGTTCTCTGGGTCATCCATTTCCCCTTCTTGAAAATGGTGGCTATATTTCCCTTTTTCCAGTCATCTGGAACTTTACGTGACTGCCATGATTTTTCAGATATGATGGACAGTGTCTTAGCAGCTTCATTTGCCATCTCCTTCAGGACCTGTAAATGGATTTCATAAGATCCCATGGACGTGTGTAAGTTCAGGTTCCTAAGATGGTCTCAAACCAGATCCTCTCCTACAGCAGTCCTAGGATCTTCATTCTCACTCAGTGAATTCACATCTAGTGATAAGTTTAAATAAGTGCATGAATATGTCTTTTCTCTTCAGGGCTCACCAAAAACACTTTGGAAAAAACTTTGTCTTTTAGCATCAAAAGACCGGGAAAAAGGATCAAGGAACTATATTAATTGGCTAGAGGTCAATGGTAAAGACAGTTTAATAATGATAAAGACAGCTTAATAAGTGAAGCACAGCTGGGCATGAAAGAAAGCAAAATAAATAGTTCAGCTACTTATTCCCATCAGCAAGCACATGTCCAGCAACTGGTTGGATATTAGGACTTCAGCACATGTAGTGATTCCTGGAGAAGACAAGTACCGTAACCTCAAAAACCTCTGCTTCCTCATCATTTACCTCAGGTTTGATTGCTGAAAATATAATAAAAATATTGTTAGCCAGTGTAGGTCCCCTGTCCCATCTGTGTCCTCTCCCAGCTTTATATACAGCCTACTCACTGGTAGAAAAAAAGAAAATCTTGACACTATGCAAACATTTCTCCACAGTAACCAAAACACTGGTGTGTTACTACACTTTTAGTCATGAACTTGAAGACACAACCATATAAGATGCCATGAAGAAAATTAACTCCATCTGAGCCAGACCCAGCCTATTAATTTACAAAAGAGTTAATAAATTTACAAGGTTAAGCTTCAGACTTGTATGCAGGAGCTTGATTGTCTGTGGTGTTAAATTATTCAGGTGGTCAGAGCTTTTGTCAGCTAAAGCTACTCCTTGAACAGTACCAGCCATAGCTCTGAAGTGAGCACAACTGAGGGACCACTCTCAGTAGGTAGTTCGAAAGCAGTTACCCTGTTTTTGAGAGAAAGAGGTTGAAGCAATACGCATGTGGCCCCAGGTTGTTAGTTCCAATTTGTTTTGTTAAATAAACAAACCTGTATTAGCTGCTTTTCATATATATATTTTCTTGTATTTATATAAATATTTGGATTCATATTTAAAAACAAATAATCCGTGAATCTTTTAACAATAATAAAAATAACTGAGGAGAGAGACATAAACCACTTAGATCAAAATTTGCTGGAAGCTATCTTTAATTACTTTTGTCGCTATGGTACATGGTAATTGTATTTGCATTTACAATCCTGTTTGAAAAGGGCATAGTCACATATTTTTGCCCACCTTCTTCGATTAATTACCTCACTGTCAGTATGTTAACTAAGGATTTTGTTAGTCTGTTTTTATGTCACTGACCTGGCACTCCATGGTTCTTTCTGTTATATTAATATATTTTTTTCCTATAGTGTGTCGGTGATATTACTAAAGAATTTACTAACGATCTTTAAAGCACCAAGTTTTACGTCATTAGTAAGATACTTACCTCTCTACACGTAAGGCAAGTAACATTTTTTCTTAGACCAGCCTATTCAGTTGGGGGAAAAAAGATTCTCATTTGGACACACAGGTATGTATGACCTATATAACTCAATGCCTTGTATGTCCCTGTGTATGACTTATAAATCCTTTTTCTTGTTTAAATTCAGGTGATCTCTTCATATTATTAATTTTCCTAATATTTTCCAGGTAGGAAACATGACATTTATTGTACATTTCAAAAAAAACCAACCACTTCTCCCACACAATAACTCCTCTATATGTCCAAGTCAGATTGACCTAAAATATGAGAGAATACCTTTATTGAAAGGAAAAGAGGACAAACATTATAATTTTTACCTAAAGCTCTTCTCTTGATAAACACATGTCATGTTCTTCAGTCATCTCTTTAGCCTTTTTAATTGTCACATTTTTTTGTTATTGTTTTTCAGGACATCTCACTTTCTTCACACCTCCAGTCATAGACCAACCTCACATTGCACTAAATGTTTGTGAGACAAAACCGGAAATGTCCCCCATACAAAAATTATTAGAGTCTGAATGTTCCCTAAAAAGTATGAATGCAGAGCTTTCTATAGAACTTTATATGCTGAAAACTTTGGTGTTTTGTCAAGAGTTTTCTTCTGTATTGTATTCCTGAAAAGAAAGAATCAATTACAGACTTTTTTGTTAATCCCTTAAATTATACATTAAGCATGCTAAAGATCTTAAAGATGAAACCTTGGGATCAGCAGTGATGAAAACACTGCCAAACTAATAACAGTAATGGAAAAATGTCTCAGTGCTGATGCTGAGGAGATAATCTTCTGTTTTTTTCAGTTTTTAATCATTTAACATAGAAGGGGAAATGCTCTTCCCAGAATACAAATATTAAACATTTAGCCTTCAATAGAGAAGATAAGACTTTAATATAAGTTAACTCCCAGTTTTCATCTGTCTATTGCTGTGGAATTTGAGTTTCTATTCTCTAATGGAAGCCAGTTTTAAAAGTGCACATCTGTGCAAAGGCACCATTACAGTTTGAATTAGCACACTGAAGGTGTGTGAAATTGACAGCTTTGAAACCAGAAAGATGGATAGATCTACCACAAAAGTACAGCAGAAACTTGCCATGGACAGTGCAAGTGGGCCTGTAGAAACAGACTTTAACAGCAGAGCTTGACCTATAGAGAGCAAAAAAAAATAATCTACTTTTCTACAGGCACACACAAATAGGAGGAAAAGAAAAACCTGCATCAGTAACCTCTGGTTTATGCTAGGTTTGTTGAAAATCTTACATCTTTCCCTGTACATGAAGGAGAAAGCCTGAGACTTGGCTCCTCACCTGACAGCCCTCATAAACTTCAAGAACAGATGAATCTGAGATTAAGTGCCTATATTCCAGGACAAGATTGTTACTAATTTAATTACTTTGTAAATATATTTTGCTTAAAAGAAGAACAAGGATTTTAATCATAGCCTAAATTTTGAACTATTGTTTTTTGGTGGTTTTTTTTTTTTTTTTTTTTTCTTTATATTGCCTGTATAATTCTGAACACCACAAGATCTTTTATTGCTGGGATCTCTTTAGTCCCTAAAATACTGTCACTTTTTGAAATGAGAAATATTCCAGTGGTTCTCCTTAAAAAGATGTATATAGAACTCAATTGATACATAGGGTTAGTTTGATAGAGTCAACTTTAGTCCTACAAAAACATTCATGAAATCAAAGTTTCCTAGGAATCCATTTCTGTTTATCTAGAAACTTCAGTAAAAAGTATTAATGATTCATAAAATGTCAAAAGGTGAAGAGAAAAGGGGAAGCTACATATCAAATATCTGCACCTTTCTCCCACAGCTTGAGCTGTTCATTTAAGTCTAACACTTTTCACATTCCTGGGACTTTTCTGTTATTTTTAGAATTTCAAGAGATGCTTAGTAACTACTTAATTCTTCAGTGACTAGAAACCACTTTACAAAATAGTTTTAATAGATAAGGTTAAATTTGGAAGTCAAAGGAAAACCAAGTAAACAAACCGAAAAGCAGTAATATTTTTTAGAAAAATAACAAAAATTCTCATGCAGTCAAAAGCAATTTTCCTAAGTTGTACATGATACAAAATATAATGTACAATTAATCCCCAAAATACTGTTCACTATAACATAATCATCAGATCCAGAGTAACAAAGACAACTTTTCATAAATATCTAAGACAATTAGAATTACAATCTCCAGCTCCATATTATCACCAGCTATTTAGCAAATCTGAATTTGAAATATCATTAGAAATATTTTTAGTCTACAGGAGCTTCTTGAGCCTTTGAGTAGGACATAATTTCATCTTTCATTTAGATAAAGAACTCAGTATCACTTGCAATTGAATAGGGAAAAGCTGCCATGTATAAAGGTATTATATCACAAAAATCACACAACTTTATGGGATGCCTGAAGTTGGAAAGTCCCTTTGAAGACAATCATCTAGTCCAAAGCTTTTAACAGCAGGTTAAAGCAGAGCAGGCTGCCCAAGGCAGTGTCCAGTCAGGCTTTGAATATCACCAAAGGCGGAGTCTCAACAGCCTCTCTGGGCAACCAGTTTCAGTGTCTGACTAACCTCTCAAAAAAGAAAGTGGTCTATTATGTTCACACTGAATTTCTGTATTTATATTTGTTATTCTTGTCATTTTACTGGGCATCACTGAGGCAGGCTATGTTTTCTTTATTCTCCCTTTATACACTGATGAGACCCTCTGAACCTTCTTTTCCCCAGGAGCCAGATCCCTCAGTTTCTCCTCGTGAGTCAGATGTTCCACTGCATTATCATCTTCCTGGACCTTTGCTGGACTCATTCTAGTATGCCTATGTCTCTTGTACTAGAGTGCCCAGAATTGGACCTAGCACTCCAGGTGGGTCTTACCAGGGCTCACTAAAGGGAAAAGACCACCTCCCTTGACCTTCTGCAATGTTCTGTTTTCTGCAGCTTAGAAGGCTTTCAGCCTTTTTTGCCACAAGGGCACATTGCTGACATATGGTCATCTTGTTCCAGCAGGATTCCCCCCCACCTTCTCTGCAAAGCTGTTTTCCATCTGTTTTGACCCAGTCTCTATGCTTGTGTGGGGCTTTTCCTCTCCTGGTGTGGGACTTGGAATTTCCCTGTGTGATGACTGCTGGCCTATTTCTCCAGTGGAGAACTCTGTGAACGGTTGCATGCATCTTATCTACCAGCCACGCCTCTCAGTTTTTTATTATCTGCAGACTTGGTGAGGATACTCTGAGTGCCAACATCCAGGTCATTAATGAAGAGGTTACACAGGACTGGCCACAATATCAAGCCCTGAATCACTTGTGACCATCCTCCAGTGATACCTTGTGCTACTGATATTTACTGGTCAGAAGTTCAGTCAGTTTTCAGTCCATCTCACTGTCCATTAGCTAGCTTGTAGTTCACCGGTTTATATGTGAGAATATTATGGGAGACAGTATCAAAGCCCTACAAAGGCCAAAATAAACACAATCCTCCTCCCCTAATCCATTGAGCTAGTTAGTTCATTTTAGAAAACTATGAGGTGGATCAAACATACCTTCCCTTTCATAAATCCATGCTGATTGCTCCCAATCACTTTGCCCTTCATGGGTTTTGAAATGGTTTCCAGATTTAGCTGCTTCATCATTTTCCCACAGATCAAAGGGGGATGACCAGCCTGTAGTTTCCTGGGTCCTCATGAACGTAAGAGTGACATTTGCTTTCTTCCAGTCCTTAGGAGTCTCTTGACTGAATGATCTTTCAAAAATTTTCAAAAGTGACTTCACAGTGACAGCTTCCTCAGCATGTCAAGGTCCCTGTGAATGGCATTGCTTCACTCAAACATATCAGCCGAACCACACAGCTTGGTGTCATCAGCAAATTTGATGAGGGTGCACTCAGTCCCACTGTCCATGTCACTGACAAAAATGTTGAACAAGACCAGTCCCAACACTTATCCTTCAAGGACACCACTCATTACTGGTCTCCAGCTGGACATTGAGCCATTGAGCACAACTTTTGGAGTGTAGCCATCCAGCCAGTTCTTTATCCACCGAGTGTTTCACCTATCAAATTAATGAATCTCCAACTTAGAGACAAGGATGTCATGTGAGACAGTGTCAAAAGCTTTGCACAAATCCAGGTAGATGACATCAATGTCTCTACCCCTATCAGTTCCGTAGCCCCATGATAGAAGGCCACCAGATTGGTCAGGCAGGATTTCTCCCTAGTGAAGCCATACTGGCTGTCATCAACCACCTTGTTTCTCATGTGCCTTACATGCCTTCCAGGAAAATTTGCTCCAAGATTTTGGCAGGCACAGAGGGGAGGCTGACCGGTCTGTAGTTCCCTGGGTCATCCATTTTCCTCTTCTTGAAAATGGTGGCTATATTTCCCTTTTTCCAGTCATCTGGAACTTCACCTGACTGCCAAGATTTTTCAAATACGATAGACAGTGGCTTAGCAACTTCATTTGCCATCTCCTTCAGGACGTGCAGATGGATTTCATTAGGTCCCATGGACTTGTATACGTTCAGGTTCCTAAGATGGTCTACAAGTCCATGACTTCAGATCTACTTTCCAGGCTGTATTTGTTTGTAAATATAAACCTTTTAAGAAACAGACAGATAACATCTGTGCTAAATTAACATCAATACTTTCAAAGCCTTTTCCAAAAGACAGAGTTTGACCTGCAAATAAAAATATATCCTCCTTCAGAAGTCCAAATGTTTCTCCTTTAACCCATTGTTTCTATACTGCTCATGATGTTTCATTTCCCATAGGCACGTTAAAGGGAAAAAGAACCTTTGTCGTGTGCTAAAACTTAATTAAAATTGATATTTATCAGCAAGACTGAAATATCCATGGTGCATACTTTTTTTTTCCTTAAAATATTTATCTCTTTCCTTATAGGCATGCCACAAAAAAATGGCAGAAATTAACTTTCTTCGAACATTAAAAACAGCTACACTGGGAATCTCTTAAAACCTCCAGATAGAATAAGATTACCAAAGCAGTTTTAATACTGGTGAACTTCAGGTGAACATACAAACCATTAGGCATAATGCTGACACATACACGAGCTGAAGCATGTTTTAGATTTATTGTCATTATACAGCTTCTTGAATAAGTATACCACCACAGAAGGTATCTTTGAAAGACCTGATACTGAATTGCAGCAAGCTCAACAAAATTCAGCTGAAATCAATATGGTAGCAGTATAGTCATCAATCTACTCCTTACTTATTTAATCCAGGCCAAGATTTAGACAAATTACCTATGGTGACACTGCATACTGACACAAGTATTATTATTGCCTGCAGGCTGGAAAGACAGGGAGAGTTTTTCTTGTATATGAACAGGGCAGAAACATTAATAAGAACAGTGACTTTATTTTCCATGTGGATCTGAAGGGATAGTTTTCCTTTTGCAATGGTGTCGTGGTTTGAGGCGTAAATCAATCTGCCTGCCCACTCACTCCTCCCAACC
>JASSUY010050169.1:0-12063 GCA_032466535.1 Forpus xanthops | reverse complement strand
GTTCTTATCTCAACCTGTGGGAGTTGCATTCTTTTGCTTCTCCTTCCCATTTCCCCGGGACTGGGGAAGAAAGAGGGAGGGGGTGCACAGAACTGTTTGAGGGGCCTCAAACTACGACACTTGGTCACTCTGAAGAATGTATGTTCCATTTCTCTTCCTTCCAAGCTTCTTTTTGCTGAAGTTTAGATCTGGACATTGAAAAATTAAAAGTTGGTTTTGACCTTAGTCTTACATAGTGTCATCTATATATCAGATTTCCCACTCAACCTACATAGGCTAATAGGACTTTCACCTTATTAACTCCATTGTCAGGTGCATTGTCAACCATCAGTACTGCATGGAGAAAAATCATACAGAGCTCAGAAGTATTCATAGAGGCTAAAAACAAAACAAAACAAAACAAAGAACTAAAACAAAACCAACAAACCCGCTTGCATCCTCACCTCTGAAAAGAGAAATGTGAAGCTAAAACAAACAGAACTTTACTCTTTCTTGGTTAATGCAAATTCCTTACATTTAAAAGACGTGGAAAAATTGAAATGAATAGACAGATTTTTTATATATATATTGTGCATAACCCTTTGACATTATTCTCATAAAAATTTATCACAAAGATCTGTATTTGTTGCTGAGGTCACTCCAGAGGAGCTACCACTAGTCAGTAAAATTATACTAGCAATTAACTAGGCTAATTCAGCTCATATCCTAGATGGAAAATATGCTAAAGTTTCAGAAGCTACAAAAAGTACTGTGGGTCTACCAATTGCTCATAGTCACCTCCATCCCTATTTCGAGGATCTGTGCCTGCATCTCCCCTTCTCTCAGCTTTTGGCCCTGGGCCATCCCATCTCCTTCAGCTGCCTCCAGCCTGGCCTCTTCTGCTACTTTGTATTGCAGAAAGTCAGGAGAAGTGGGTTAAGGACTGTTATGAGTGGCAGCTTTGCATGTCAGGTGACTTAACTGCTTAAACTTTCTGATTTCATTTAGAACTGCATACTAAGGTGGAGGCCTTTTTACAGTTTCATTTTTTTTATTAAAAGTTCATCTTGCTTAAAGCTTCATCTCTTCCCATAAATTTTATCTCCTTACCAATGTGGAGTAATACTTGCAGTAAATGGTATCATAAATCCTTTGTCTCTAGTTTTGGTCTCTCCATGAAACTCTTCTGTGCCATGTGTATGAATGATGCTATTTATACAACTAAGCTACATGGTATTTATGTATCTTCTAAATAATAAGTAATAATAGTGAAAATTGGCAAATTCCTGTATTTGTAGAATGATATCACTTTTTGCTTAATAGTTGCTATCACAGGGTTATCTGTCAGCTGCAATTGCTTGCTTATAAACTGAGTTTCCTTTATGTACTGAAATTCTGCAATTATCACACATGCTACTAATCAGCATTTGAAAATAGTTAAAACATCAAGAAATAGCAAGAACTTCACATTTATTCCTACTTACCTCAAAATACCAGCCAACTTTTGTGTAGGGTGACCTGATGCCACAAAGCTAGTATATTCGTTCGTGACAACAGAAATGTAGTAGGAAGCAGGTCATATATATTTCCAATTTTATATTTCTATTGAAAAACATAACCTGACAGCAGGCAACTGATTCTCAAGACAAAGCACATTTTTTTTTAATCAGAAAAACATTAATTTTTCTGAATCATTTTTAAAGATTTGTCCAAAGAGTTAATGCACCTTATGTTAACTCATGTAACATATTATACTGTCTAACATACCATAAACTTGGTCCTCTTATCACCTTATTTTTTAAACTGGAGCTACAGCAGCATGGGTAATCTCTTAGAAAAGAGGCAGAAAGCATGAAGGGCACAGCAAGGACAAACTGCCACTGACTGCAAAAAGATAGAACTGCACTTTCCAAGTGACTTGCCTTTTCTTGACACAAAAAATGGCATACCCACATCCAAGAAATGTGGATTGTAAAAGAAAGTGAGCAGATCTGTAGTCTCTTTACCTTTTATTTTGGCCACGCTAGTGGTTTATTAGCTGCAGTGATAAAACCTGTTTAGAAGGATAAAGAATGGCCATAAACATCTCCCTCCCAGTATCCCTCAGGTATCCACTCGAGTGGTGCTTCTGCACACAGCATTGCCATCTAACAGTAGAGAGTATTGGGAGGATTCTATAAGGAGGCATCAAAGGAGTCAGGAATTGCTTCAACTGCTTTTAATGTATAGGAATGAGCACAGGGAATATGAAGCTGGACATGTGCACGTGTTTTTTAACAGTGAGCAGCAACAGCTCATGTGGCATGTGTTATTTAGAGGAAAATCATCTGTATGGCTCGCAGTGTCTTGCAGCATAAGCTAACTGCAAAAAATGTGTGTTGGAATTGGTTCTTACAGAGAATTATGTTAGACCTATTACTGGAATCCTTAAAAACAGAATGAACCAAGCACTGAAAACAGTTTTTTGTGGTCCCTCTCTTCTTTAGCCCAGGGCAAAGCAGAATTCTATTTCTAGATTTCAAAAAAGATCAATAAGATAAAGAATAAATTTGCATTCTTTTTACACTGGAGGGCTTTATATTCATGAACTGCATGTTGCACCTGTGTTTCTATGGATTTGGAAATCTTTTGCCCTAAAAAAAGTGCTGAAGGCGAAGACAATGCTGTCTAATTATCAAGAGAAAAAGCTCAAATATGGCATGTAGCCACAGCAGAATTATCTACTGAAGCTGAAGCTGGAAGTGATAAAATGATAAATGGTTTATGCTTTTAGCCAGAGTAAACATTTCTTCATCCTATTTCAGCATGTTGCATAGGAAGAAGAGAATAGCAAGGGGACAGCAAGAAGGGTCTGAAGTTTTTGCTGAATCACAGCATTATCATTCCCAAGTAGATAAGTCAACAGATGCATTATATGAGAAGCTAGTCACAAGCATAGACATGGGAGAATTTCTTCCACTCATTTTAATTTTTATTACAGTTAGCTTAGGGCTTGGGATGTTCACTCAGTATCATGGACTAACAATACTGCAAAAATCTCTGATGGAAATACGCATAAAACTGCATATGCCATCTAGTCATGATTTTCTGTTTTGTCTAAGTCCCAAAACATTAGGAAAATTGCTGAGACAGACATTTTCCCTATGAACAGAAAAGTTGATGTAAGAAAATTATTAAAGGTAGAACCAAGTTAATGCTTTAATTTGTTTAAGAGACAGTTTTAAACATTTAAAGTAAAAAGAAGAGAATATTTACAGTAATTATAAATGCAAATAATAAAGTTTTAATTTTAAAACATCAAAGCATGTATCTAGCATTTTGATTTGTTTTCAGAAGAGGGAAGATGTGTTTCTACTGGTAGAGAAAAAATTAGCAAAACAAATAAGTAAAGCCCTGTTTTAAAATAAAGATATTCATATGGGAATGAAAAACTCCCAGCAAAAGACATCACCTACCATCCATCTGATTCTTGAGCACCCGTCAAGATTCAGAATCACAGAAATCCTGTTCATTCAGACTGCCTCTTTTTTCCTCAAAAGCTGAAAACTTTACTGCTAAATATAGACTAAACTTCAGACGAGATCCTTCTGCCTCTGAAACCTGAGGACAAGATACTTCAAATTTATAAAGACAAAACCTTCTCCTGCACTTCACACTCTCAGTATCTATGAAGAGAGTCACAGACTGGGTATGGTGAAATTTGAGTAGTAGGAACTAGCTATCCTGTTGTAGTCATTTTGCCCAAGACATTCTAATTTTTCACTATTAGAAAATATATTTTCTGTCAAAGATACAAGTAAGTGTAATTTGGATTGTCTTGGGTGATGTTTCTAGGGTTCAGAAACTCAAACAGCATTCCTGCCCAGCCTTGCCCTCCCATATTTAAGGTCACTACTTGCATTATCAGCCTCATTTCAGGGCACAGCAAACCTTGGCCATGGCTCTGGCTTCTTATTCCCAAAGCTTTAACTATTCTTTGCAGATTGGTCTGCAACTGTCTTTATTTTGGCATAATTAACTTCTAGCCGCCTGAACTCCCATGTGCTTTCAAGAGAAGCTGTTCTTTGTTCCCTGTAACAGTTTTGTTGCTCCACTATGTCCTAGGGATGCTGATATGTCATCTGACATATGATGCCTGATGGCTGAGTGATTCCATCACAATCTGCAAAGAGCTTACAGTTACTTCAAGATGAAAGATGCCGTATAATATGTTATATATTTCAGCAATATGCACTAACATGTAAATTCTGCTTTGTAAGGGACAGCAAAAGCCTCCAGATTTTCCCAGGAAACTGTACTTTATCAGACAAAAAAGCCATGCTTGCTGCAGTGCCTCACTGTTATTGTAATGCTATTGACATCTTGCTTCTCCTGTTGCAATCAAACCTAATTATCAGCATTGTACTTCTTACATTCCCCCAACTGCAGCAGAGAAAATTTGTCTTGTTTGCAGATTGATCATTCCTCTAGAAGTGGACACCACCACTGCCACCAGACAGGTCTGTGGGAAAGAGGTTTTCAAGCAGAAGCCTTCATAAAATATTTAACTGCTTGTAGTATTTGTTTACCTCAGAGTCTTTTTCTAAGCATTTGGAAGCAAAAGATCTGACCTGACAAGATGCCAAAGGGTTTTGTGCTAATAATCCCTGTGATGAAGCAGTGGCTCTGGAGGATCCCTGTGCTGACTCATTCTTTAGTTCTAATTGTCTTACAGTTACACTTCTATTCAGAGACCTAGGGTCTTTCCAGAGCCTGTTACAAAGCATGGGCCACATCAGTAAGATAAAAGCTGTCTGCTGCTAGTCCCTGGATAGTAGCACTCAAAGCTGGAGGAAAACAAAATTAAAACCACCCAAGACAGATGGCTGATTGGTCAGCAAACGTGGAGGTGGTTTCTCAGCTAAGTAACAATCTCAACTTCTTGGTTACCAAGCATTAGAGAGCAGAAGATATACCACTGCTGGTGGAAGCCAGGAAGATCTAATCCCATGGTATGAGCTAGAGATGGCCATTAGGGCCCAATTTACTGGTCAGGTAAAAACACTGGGCATGTATTTTAACATATATTTCTCTACACATCAAAAAACTCTTTGCTCCCTGATGTAAATATGTAGACTTGGTAACTGCACATCATTTTGTACATGTGTACATTTGGGCTGAAATTTATCTATCCAGAGTACAGAACAGTTTTGGTTTTTTTTTGCAAACCTAAAATAAGGTCACTGGTACACACATAGCTGAGCAGCTCCATTTCCTAAAGCAGCAGCAATGGACTCACCATCTGTTGTCTTAGGCATGTTTTGTTGTAAAACAATATGGGTTATAAGTGAAATAAAACCTTTCTTAGTTGGAGCTAATGGCCAGTTTTCAGGCTAATGGGAACCTTAGCGAAAATGCACGCCTTATTTGACACTCCTTCAGCAGTCCAGTGACTGCTTAACATGCTTTGCCAAAACGCTGAGGAGCTGATCAGAAGTCCGTTGAATTTGGTGTCAGTGACTTCTAGTCTAAGCACTTACTTGATAATAACTCATATATTGGGTTGCTCAATATGCCTCATATTGCATCAATACCACCAAACCCCTCAGTGTCTGTCTATCCCAATTGCTTTATGGAAACGATTTGAGAAGGGAAGCAGGATACAGTGCTAGGGCAGCCATCTCCAGGTGAGATATGTCTTGAAAATGTGACTGTTTGGTGAACAAATTTCTCAGCTCTCATTTAATTTTCTCCTGCAATGCTGCAACTGGTGTTAAACTATCAAGCAAGTTTTCTTCATATCATCCTTCTCTTCCTTCTGTTATGAAATCCCCATCTGTTCTCAGGCCTTTTTTCTTGATGCCTTATTTTGCCACTGTTACTTAATAATCTCATTTAACTCTTCCCCAGCTCCAAGCCTAATGAGATAGGCCTTCTGTCGATATGCCAGTGTTAGCTAACAGGCCTTTCACCAACGTGCATGGTTGGCAGTATGAAGCATGGTGGTACAGCTATTACTGCCTCAGCATATTGTCATTTATGATGTTCATAACTTTCCTCTCCAAAGTTTATTTTCCTCTTGAACAACTAAGAGGATTGTGTAAGGGTTCTAAGGGTTCCTTCCTAATTTAGATGACTGAAAATGTCAAAAAAAAAAAAAATTAAAATGAAGGTCACTTTCCGAAGTGAAGGAATTCCTACAATATACAATGTTTTCTTGGACTGGTTTCTTTAAATTGCTCTACTGAATCTTTGCTTTCTACATGGCTAGAGCAGCCACCAGCCTTGGTCTTCCAGCAGTAGCCTAACACAGATGTTTAGTCACAAGCTGACACTTTCATTATTACAGGCCTTTTAAGAATCTCCTGCCTAACTGTCAAGCCCAGACCCAGAGGTATATCAGAATGACATTGCATGGAGCTGGAGAGAATATGGTTGCATGTATATTAGTGTGTGCGTACAAGTTTTCTTCATTTCTGTGTTAGTGTGTGCATAGAAGTTTCCTTCATCTCTGAGCTTGCAGAGGCATGCAACCACTGTGATGTTTCTGAAATAACTTAGACCTTTTCTTTGTTGGCAGGAATAACCAGTATATTTCAGCCCTCATATTGCAAACAGAAGAAAGGGAAGTCAATCTCTCATCTGTATTTCCAAAGTTTTGATCACAATTTAAGGCAGTAATTATGTCCATACTGCTAAATAAATCAGTCCAGTGACCAAATAACAGACTAGCTGTCTGCATGTGCCCATATCTCATGCCACTGGGCCTTGAGTCTCCTAGGGCTGCACAGAATGACATGGGATCCATAAAACGAAATTACTTCTGAATTGATTTTTTTTTCCCCAGTTTAAGAGAGTCTAAAACAAAGGAAAATTGCATGTTTCAGACTATCAGAAGAACCAAAACAATTATTTCTGTAGTAGTAAATAAGGGGTACTTTTTACATGACCACGTGGTGACATGAGGGCTTGTGCAGGGGTCTGGAGGCAGAGAACCTGATGGGATTGAAGGGTTGCAGAGGGGACGAGGATCCAAAACTTGCAGCATTGCTACTACACTGTTGAAATGGCACTTAGTACGGTCTGTGCCTGGGCATTACCACAGAGACTGCAAGACAGCACAAGCTTAAACTGCAAGGACCTGTATTAATAGGGAAGCAACCCGGACAGTCCACATGTCCAGCACAAAGCACTCCTTGCTAAAAAAGTGCCAACAAATACTATTAAACAAGCATACTAAGAATTCCTAGCATGATTTCTGGACTTGCAATTATAGATGGCTTAAGCACATACTTAGTCGCTGCCTCAACTGACTTCTTGGGCCTTGTTTCACTACACCGCACTTAATGAAAGTCAGACTATCATAATACTCTTCTGTACTTTGTTTTGCCCTCGCATGAAAATATCCATCTAGCACTCCAGGCAAATGGACCTTGAGCCCACAACTGGCTGGGCTCACTCATAGAAGCCACCACTGTTTCAAAGTCCCTACAGCCATTTCCGCTTAAAAGCAAAAGTAGCCAAAGAATTAATTCTCACTATACCACGCTTCACCTGTGTTTGGTTTTCATAATGTTTTTTCTGCACTATTTCTGCACTGTTTCTTACATGACTTGCATTATGCCTCTCTTTCCTCCTTTTCCCTGTCCTACATCTTCACTCTTTGGCAAATACAAGCTAAGGCTGATTATTTCACCTGATCTTTCTGCTGCAGGTTGTTCAACAGGATTTGCAGTTAAGCAGTGAAAAAAAATTGCCCGGTATTAATTACTAATCAAATGCAGAAATAAACAGCTAGAGTGCAATTCTTTCAACACACATGAAACAAAGTTCTACAAGCAGGAGAAGACTAAAGCAGCATAAAAAAGCAATAAAGGTGGAAGACTGACATGGAGAGATAAAAATTAAAAATCTATAATCAGTTTTTGGAATTCAAAGCACTATTTTAGAGCCAAAAATGCTAAATAATTAATTCCATTTCGAAGGGTGAAACATGAAGCAAGATACCACCGGGGGAGGCTGCAATTTTCATGCAATTTAAGATCAGTATTTTATTCAAAGATGACATGTATAAAGATAGATATACACCTCCTAAACTAAGGAATTCAGCCATATGCTAGGACAAACTGCTGTTTTATATAAAGGACCAAACCCAGGCATAATATCTGGTCACTCTTGGGCAACCAGACAGCTTCTCCTTTGAATTTACTCTAATTTTAAACAAGGTATTTTGAGAAGAATTTATCCTTATCTTCTCAAAAGGTATTGCCTCCTCAAAGAGGAGAGAGGTAAAATCTTTTGTTTCCTGAAATTCCACTTATTGCAATCTGGGATGATGTGTTGATGTACCTCTGAAAATTCGTCATTAACGATTATGTTGACCATTAATTGCTTTTCTGAAATAAGTTTAATATAGAAATTAAAACCAAATAAAGAAAAATTCACCAACAAAATCAGCTGTCAGCATCCTGATGCTGCAACTGACAAGAGTGATATACTTTGTTCACCATGATAGATTACTGTCCCTGATGTATAAGGATCCAAGAGCAGTGACCATCTCTTTTTGCTTAGTGAAAACCATCCATTGCAACAACGTCCCAGTCTGCTCTCACTGCGTTGGCATCTCCTTGCAAGTTTGCGTAGAAGAAAAGTGATCAGAAAGAACAATGAGAGAAAGAAGTTAGGTTTTTTTCAGTAAAAACCAGATGAAAAACTGCTGGAAAAAATGAAAGAAAAAAAAAAAAAAAACAAAAAACCAAAAACCAAAACCTTTCTGCACTCATTCCTTTAGAACTCAGTTTAATTTAACAGCATAATAGTGGCTCATTAATTTACTTCCTAAGCAACATATTGAGTCTTCCAGCATTTGAAGTCTTGGAAAAGAGTTTGGATGTATTTCTTGAGAAAAGCAATGACTCATACACTGCTTATCATTTTTTCTTCTTTTAAACTATATAGCATTTGTTTAGCCTCACAGTCAGATCTCTTTCTTTTCCTACAATCCATGAATTTATAAGTTCAACAAGGTGGCCAGAAAAGCATTTTCAGTATCCATCAGGTCACCTGATGTACAATGAAGAACAGAACTGAATCTGCCTGATGAAAGGGCAAATCTCTGCCTGGGACCATTAGGACTGAAGTTGCAGGTTATGAAGGAGTTAACATGCTATTCGAACCTTTCTTTGTTCCAGTAACCTTAAACAGTTAATTGCAGCTCAAGGCTTTTATGATAGGACACATGTCTGTTTTTACCATAGCAAACATATTGTAGAAATCCTTTCTGGTATTATTAGGCATAGATAAAAAGCACACACACACACACACACAGAAGCAACACTAAATATTTGGAATTCAAAAGAGATTTCCACAACAAAAAAAAAGAAAAAAAAATTTGGAAAAGCTCATTTTTCTTTCATTTGCAACCAGTAAAGTCTTTCAGAGAGAATAATGCTGAAGAAATTTTTGCATGATACCAAAAGCTTTTCTGATTTAAAAATTAGTAACATTCTCATTTACAAGCAAGCATATATAAGTTGCTTCATAAGTAGAGGAGGCCATCGTAAGTCACAAAATTCCCAATATCCATTTTAAGGGCCAGTGAAATGACTTCAATTTTTTAAAAGCCCTTTACATATACATCATTTATTAATTATTGGATTTTGTCTCAGGATAATGCTCAATAATATAATTCCTGTTCTTAAAAAAAACACAAGATGATAAAAGTGAAGGAAACTGTGACGGCTCATATCTCACTGGGACATTCAGCTCATGCTGATGGCATGCACAGTCACAAAGCAGAGACAGATGAGGGACTCTCCCCTTTCAGTCTCCCTTCTGCTTTTTCGAGATTACATTTTCTGAGCATGACTACACAGCCCCTTTAGGTCCTCATTGTCCCAGCACAAAGCCTCAGACCTCTCTGGGGTCTCACAGCATGCTGCTCATGGAGCTCAGCTGAATCCAGATTTGTCTCTTCTTGAAATTCACAACGAGAAAACCAAGAAAGACATGAAAGGAGGAGCGCATAAATGAAGACGGTTCAAGAACTCAAAGCTGGTTATGTTTATCAATAAGGTATCAGCTTGCTGTTCCCATGGGTATATTTGTCAGCATTCAGAAAATCCCTTCAGAGGAAAAAGTGAAAGTACATGAAGGAAGACTGATAGCTGTAAGACCCTTAGACCTATGATTCTTTTCCTGGAGGATTTATAATTCCTTGTCATCCACATAACTCATAAAAAAAAATCCCAGAAATAAGCAATTCTTTCTGTTCCATTCAATGTTGAGAATCTATTTAAGTCAATCTCTAACTGGAGAAGATTCTGGGAGCATCATTTTAGGCTAAGTTAATTCAGCCACTATAACTGCAGTTTCACTGCCCATACTTAAGGGCTGAAAGCCATATTTATTGTTACTTATGCAACTAATAAAATTTCAAGTGCTCTCCTACAGAGATTATAAATCTTATTTAATAACATATATTTTAGAAAGCTTTTAATGTAAAAACTTCAAGAGATAATGGTTACAATACAAACCTGTATAAATTATTCTAGTGGTTAATTAGCCTCTCAAAAAAATAAAAAGTCCCAAAATGATTCGTAGTTTGAATTTGATTAATTTTATATTTTATGTAGCAAATATCCATGCACTTCCGCATGTCAGATTGAAATAATCTGCTACTGTCATGCGCAGTTCACCCTTTAAATTGATCTTAATACCACAAAAGGTAGTAAAACCAAGGTAACACCTCTGCTTATAGATATCACTATCTATAGATATCTTTCATTTGCTTTGTAACTCACCAGCTAATCATTCAGCTAACTCCCTGCTATGATCTAGTTTTCTAAATCAGTGTCTTCTCAAAACAGCTCACTTAATGTTTTCTTTTAATGGGCAAAGTTAGACCTTGTTACTGTTTTTAAGATTCCTGGTTTTCACTCAAATCACAGTCAAACAGGTCAAATTATACAAGGCAAAAAAAAATCTTTTTTTTTTGTTTTGTTTTTCTGCAAGAATATAATGACAACAGTAGCATAGAGACCTTTCTGTAGTACTGGATTACACTAGGATTTTAAGCGTAACTATAAGCATTCCCAGCACAAAAGAAAACAGAATGGGAATATAATATTTCAGATTGCTAGCAGAACCCAACACCAAGTATGGTCTGTTCTTAGCTCTTGTTGAATTGTAAAATTTGTCAGTCATTAGCATAAACTGAGCCCAAGAGCTTATGGGCTAGCAGATAAGAATATCAATCAATTGAAAAGTAAACATAAAAGTGGCTGTGTAAACCTGAGAAATACTTTGCCAAAAGACCTTTGTCTTCTTTTAGTGTCCAAATGCAGCTGGAGAGATGCAAAGCTTAAAGCAGGAGACCTCCCAGTAAAACACCTGAAGGAAAATAAAGAGCAATAGGACATATCATTACTAAATTAAGCTCAATACACCTACACCACTTAAAGACTGCATGTGTCTCAGGAAAATCATGTAGCAGAGGGAGGCATAAACCTGTAATTACTTAAAAAGTTGCAAGCCAGACACTGATGCTGAAAAAGATAGACCTGTTGTTCCTACACCAACATAGCTTTCCCCTGATATGATGCTACTTTAGCCACAAATCCAGCTACATGACAGGAATAATGTAGTTGAAAATATGTTGTCCTGAGATCAGCAGTAGCAGCCATTTTCCTCCTTCTTTAGCAGCTGGTGCATTCCTATGTTTTTAACTTTCAGCCTGGGAACAATGCTGATAACACCAATGTTTTTAGTTGTTGATGCTCCCTAACATTTACTCTGACCATAGACTTTTCCAGTTTTATGCTCTGCCATGCGTTAGGGAAAGCCAGGAAAAAGCAAAGAGAGGACACCTGACCCAAACTAGCCAAACAGGTATTCCATACCACAGAACAACATACCCACTATGTAAACAGGGGGCAGTTACCCAGAAGAGATAGATTGCTGCTTGCATCAGGCTTGGTATAGGTCGGTGTGTGATGAGTGCTTGTATTCTCCTCTCGTTATTATCATTATTATTGGTGGTAGCAGCAGTGGTTTTGTGTTATACCTTAGTGACTGGACTGTTCTTATCTTAACCCATGGGAGTTA